>VXBI01010007.1:683058-973401 GCA_013397375.1 Toxostoma redivivum
ACAGGTAGCGCCTGGGCGTGGGCGGCCGCCGCCCGCCGCGGGTGCCGCCCGTGGGCGTGGGAGGGCGCGTGCCGAGGGGCTCCGGCAGCCGCCTTGGATCTTTAAACCCTCGCTGTAGCTTGCCGTGACTGGAACCAGATTTTAAAAGAATCCCCAATAACGAAAAGCAGGGTCTTATTATCAGGCTAGGCTCTTGGCAGGCTGTTGGAACTGTGGTGGTATCAGTCTGTCAGCGAAACCTGGAGAATGACAAGCTCTTAATTTAACATTCAGTGAAAGGAGTTACTGTCAATCGTTTTTCCCCCCAAACACTTCATCTTAAGATGGGGATGTATTGTGAGGTAAATCGGTAACCTTTGATCGGGTCTTCGGCTGCTAAAGAAATGCCTAAAATGACAGACTCCAAGCTCAATTTGGTAATTCAAGGCAATTATCCCATCTCCTCTCTCCACCCCTCAAACTCTGTGTATCAGGTTTCATTTACACTGTTTCTGACCGAGACGGTAACTTTGAAATTGCAGTAGTATTTCACTGTTGGAGCTTGTGCAGTTTGTGCAGCTGTGTGAGGAGTTGGGTAGTGGTGGAACAGCTCTTTCTGCGGCAGCCTTGCTTACATAAGGCCAAAGCTTTTAGGCTTGTTTTCAAAGTTGGAACCTGTGAGTGCGTCACTTTAGAAGACTATGAAAGTTTCATAATAAATGAAATCTTCACTGAAGATGTTCCTCTAAATCAGTATGTAAATAGCTTAGCCAAATATTGTCTTTGCTTAAGACCTATGTCAGGAAAGCATGTGAGCAGTCCTGCAGGTCACCTTGTATGTTTAAGGTGACCTATCTATATCTATATACTAAAGTGATTTGCTGACCAGTGATGCAAGAAAATTGTCTGAACTCTGGAAGGATGGAATAATAGTTCTAAGGTACTTTTGTTTTAGATGAGTTACGGTGAACAGTATCGTCCTACTTGTAGTGATGTTACATGGGTTTGTGGGATGGGAGAAGGATGCTCTTAGCTGAGAGCTTATAGCTAGTCAAGTGCTATAAATCTGGTACTATTGCTGTTTTTCTTTACACGTAGAAATAAATTCTGGTAAGTTCAAATCTTGTGTTATATAGCGTTTTAAGCTGAAATGGATATGCTGAAAACAGGCTTAAAACATGCCTTACTTTAAAGGGCATAGTGAAACCCTTTAGAAATACTAATATTTTATTTCTTACAAGACTGTATCTTAAATTTGAAAAAGGAAGACTAGGCACAGAGTGTGCTGTCATGCAATTGCACACCCAAATGTCTCAGTCATGTTTAAGGCTTTCTGACTTGCCAGTATCCAAAGGCCTAAAATATTCCTCTGTCTCTGTGCCAGTAACTAATAATAAGCATTCACTGATATTTTGATGTTGCTCTTCCGCGGAAGTGCGCAGCAGCATGGGATGATAACAATATTGTGTGATAGTTGGATATAATACTGCTAATGTTCAGCAGCCAACTTGAATCAGTACCATATTTTAAAAAATGCCTGCAGCAGTAGAGCACAGATTGGACACAGCTTTCCAGATCATTCAGTTGCAGTGAATTTTGTTGACTTCTTAAAAAAGGTTCAAAGGTAGCTCAGTACTGATGATGTGGGTTCTATTTTATTTGTTTGGGTGTGTTTTGTTTTATCCTGTTTGGTTTAATTTTATTACTTCTGTCACTTGTGATAAGAAGTGTGAAATACTGGCCATTTGTGTAAAATCAGTCATACTGGTAATGTCTGAACAAAATGCCTATTAACAGGTGAAGATTTATTTGTAACTTAATGAGTTACACTGCTTGAACTTGTAATTGCAACTTACACTTCATGTAGTCCAAACTCATAAAATGTATTGCTACTTGTCAATAGTTACAAATGTAAATGTGATGCACATCAAAGCTTTCTGTAGTTATTGTTCTGTAGTTTTGTCTGCTAGATGGACAGTGTATTTTTGTGTCCAAACAACTTTTAGATTTGTATGAACATCTTATTTGTAGTTTAGAGTTTAAAAAGTATATATCTTGTTCATATTTATGTACACTTCGTATGTCTGTATGCATATACACGCATAGATGCTGACTGTATAGCCAATTATAAATGCCCTTAATTTGTTCAGGTGAAGGAGTTGTCACCTGGTTCTTGATGAACTCCAGATATTCTTTTGCAGTAGGCTAGTTGGGTGAAACAAGAACATTCTTATTGGATGATACCAGTACTCCAGTGAAAGAGAGGGACTGGGGAGAGTCAAGGAGGCTGGAGACTACAGAAGCATGTTCTGTGTGTGTTGCAGAGATGTGTTCCCAAATAACCTATGTATTGTGAAATCTCAGATTTCAGGAAATTATTACTGCTTCCTCACTATGTCTTATCCCTAGTTGGTTGGAAATAATCACTGACATTTTAATCACTGCAGATGTCCAGTGTGACTAAAAAGCAAACATAAGGCCTATAAGGTTCAAATCTACTGTTCAAAGTCTTCAACTTGGTGAGAATATGACAGTTTAATATCTCAGTTTTTTTGCTCTGGAGACTCATAATTTTAGCATTCTCCAGAGTAATAAATATTTGGATTGTTTTATGCTTTTGTAGAGGCTTGCTTATGTGGCTTTACAGAATATATGAGATTTTAAAAATTTTTAAAATTTTTGCTAAACTGAAGCCAAGTAGCTGTACCTCATGTAGTGCCACAAGAAGTGCAATGGTATAATAATGCAGAAACTTTGCAGCTCCTCAAGAAGGGAAGGGTGATTTGCATTGCACTAAATCTAGCCAGTGTTGAGTTAGTTAGGTTGAACATGCTAACAATTTACACAGTCAAGTCTTCCTCTTTAACAGTAGGACTTTCCAGATTGGTTCACAAAGCTTGTATTAGAAAATGCTTATCACAGAATCAGTTACATTGGAAAAGACCTCTGAGATGGAATCCAACTTCTTAAATATCTGCTTGTTGACTTTTAAAAATTTGTGACTTAGAAATTGTTTAGATTTTTCCCGTTTTGCCCGTAAAGGTATTTTTGTCAAATACAGTGACAGTTAAGAAAAGATGCAACTCCAGTTCCCAGTACAAATGGAGTGTATGGATTTTTCTTCTTTTTTTTCCCAATGGAATGTTAATATATATTTTAAGCATGGAAGTTCTAATATCTTGGAACTTTGGTAATTCTAACACTTAGGTGAAAGAACCAAAAATGTAGAAATATATATTAATTGAAGACACAGAGCTAGGATTAGTATATGTTATCTTATGTGTTTAGATTGTTTGCAAAAATAAGTAAACAGTTTATAACTTAACTTGATTTCTTCACAGAGATCAGTGTTAATCTGCTCAAAGTTTTATGTGTTTAAAACGCTGTCAGGTTCTGCTATCCTACATTTAGTTGTAGAAACAACTGCACTGAATTCGGGGAGAGTTTGCCTAGAAGTTTCAGTGGAATGTTTCTGAATTTACTAGTCTAATGATAGCGACATTGGCCTTTAAAACTTGATTCCAAATGGCGCTCTACATAAAGCCTCTGGAATACTTGAATGGATATGATTATAAAATATTGTGGGAGAAGGAAGGCTTGGGAATGAGCAGGACTTACATGTGATATAAAGAGCTGCCTGGATTAAATGGCACCGAAAGTTCTAGTTCCTGCTGCTGCTGACATGTGAGGAGCTTGTATGCATGTTATTGGCTTCATAGAGCTGCTGCACAAAGTTGCTCTTGTGCTGCTTTGAACACATTGACCTGCAGGTTCTGTAGCCCACAGCTCTTTGAAGGTCTATGAATGTTTGGTAGGTTCTATTTTGCTTTTCCATTGAACATGGTAACTTCTTCATAGGCAGTGACCTCTGCATGTCAGCTGTATTTCAGATTGCTTTTTAAAATACAGCTGCTGTTTTCTGGTATACTGACCATTAAAGTGCTGGCTCTTGTCTTATGCAGAGGTTATCCATGATATGTTTTATTTTCTTAAGTGTAGTTATAAATCTATTGATGTGTAGAATTTCACAGCATGTGAGAATCCGGTAAATATTAAGTACAGGAACATATAGTTTGGGATCTCAGATCTGCATTCAACACATGAAAAGTTCTGACTTCATTCATTGTTCACAGTGCTACTTATGCAATACTTAGGTTTTACAATGGAGAGAATGTTCTGTCTTGTGACTTCAACTGCAGTCCCCTTTATATCTTCTGAACTATCATCTGTCTCTTGCTCTTCTTGTCTTCTAGCCAGGTGTAACTTATGGTTATGCTATTTCTAACACTGTGTTATTTGTCACACTGACAAAAGTATTTAGTCAGTCTTACAGGTTTTTACTAAGCAGATGTTAACTATCCCAGTTGTGAGTGAGCTGCATTTCTGGCTCCATCTTCACGAAGCAGCATCTTCCACATTTTATTTAGAGTGAAATGGGCTCTAAAGGACTGTCCTTAAAGCTATAAAAACTAGGATACTTAAAGCATGGTTTGCTGTGTCTCAGTATCAAGGTTTCCACAGTGTAACACAGGTCACTGTTCCACTGCGTGCAGTCCTTCAAGGACATGCTGCTCCACCATGGGTCCTTCACAGGGTTACAGGTCCTACCAGGCAACCTGCTCCAGTGTGGGCTCCTCTCCCCATGGGTCTGCAGGTCCCTGCCAGGTGGCTGCTCCAGCATGGGCCTTCTATGGGGTCCCAGCCTCCTCTCAGGCATCCACATTTTCCAGTGTGGGTCTCTTCCATGGGCTGCAGGGGAAATTCTGCATCTCCATGGACCTCTATGGGCTGCAGGGGAACATCCTGCTTCACCATGATCTTCACCATGGGCTACAGGGGAGCTTCAGCTCAGGTGTCTGAAACACCTCCTGGCCCTCCTTCTCCCCTGACCATGGTGTCTGCAGAGCTGTTCCTCTCACATGTTCTCACTCTGCTCTTCTCTGGCACATTACATCTGCACAGTAACTTTTTTCCCCCTTCTTTTTAAATCTGTTATCACTGAGGTGTAACAATCATTTCTAATTAACCCAACCTTTGCCAGCAGCATGCCCATCTTGGAGCTACCAGGGATTGGTTTTGCTGGACATGCTGGAAGCTTCTGGCAGCTTCTCACAGAGGCCACCCCTGTAGTCTCCTGGCTACCAAAACCTGGCCACACAAACCCTGTATAGATGCTCACATTGAAGGTACCTTTGGTAGCCAGAGCATGGGTGTGCCTTGCTGGTTGGAGACAGTAGGAGTTAGTTTGGCAAGGAATATGATGGGTTTGGATGTAGTTTTAGAGAACAGCTGTATTCACTCCTACTTGACACTAGGCCACATATCTAATCCTTTGGTATTACTGCATTATCACCCAAGTACATTCTATTCAGGAAAATGTAACACATGGTTTCTGAATTAATCTAAAGAAAAAGTTAAAGCTATCCTTCTCAAAAATACTGTTTACAGTATTTTTTGTATCTTTTTTCAATGTGAAAGAAGTCATGGCAATGAATAGTAAATTGCTTAAAAAGTATGTCCGACCTACCAATAGACAGCTGCACTGTTTAAAATGGCCGACAACGCAGAATCTGTAGTTTATTTGTTTCAGTATATTAGAACAGACTCAAATTGTTAATTATTTGTTAGTACCTGACAACTGAGTGGGTTCAGTGAAATTCTCATCATACCCTGGTGTGATGCTCCCTCTGTCTAAAATTTGGTATTACCACTTGAGTGTCATCCTTTAAAACCTGAGAACGTAGCATGTGGCTTAAATTCTTTATCTGAGTAAGTGACAGTTTAGCAGAACATTAACAGAATAATAATATTAATTTAACAATATATTAACAGAATAATACATTTATTATTGCGGTCTGTGTATTGATCAAAGGTTACTGTAGGATGGTACTCAAGTTTTACTCTCTGTATATGCCAGGTCACTGTGTGTTTACTGTGCTGGGCAAAATGTGTATTTATTTGTTTTCCTCTCTAATAAAAAAAACTCTTTACATGTACTAGGAACAATAAATCAGTGCAAAGTTAACTTGAAATTATTGATTCTCTTACAGTGAAAATGTCCTGTTTGGAATGGGAAATCCTCTGCTTGATATCTGTGCCGTTGTGGACAAGGACTTCCTTGACAAGTAAGCATTAATATATTTTTTTTTTACATGTCAGTTTTGTTTCCAGAATGATGCCTATAAATAAATGGACGGCTACCTGCCTGTGTAATACTGTGTTTATGCTGATCTCTGAGATTATGGCCTTGTGCTGGAAGTAGCCAGCATGGTATCTGTCATTTAATTGTTCTTACTCTATGAAACTGGTGGTGGTGGTGGTATGTATGAAAACCATCAGTATTTTCATATGTTTCTTTATCAATTTATTCTAGTCTCCTCATACTGTCTTTGTTAGTCTTTAATTGGAAGAAATCATCAGTTTCAGTAAGATTTAGGTAGCTCTTCTATGAATCTTCATGTGCTACTTTTGATTTACTATTACTGTACTCTTCAGTGATGTCTATGGGCCATTTCTGTAACACACCAAGAAAAGTTGTGCAAATATACCTTTTAAAAAAATATTCCAGTTTATCAGTCAGGAACAGGACTGCTTCTTATCAGGTTATCTGTTTTCTTGCTTAAGCCTACTTGTTATGCTACCACCCCTATAACCATATTGCTGGATTGCTTAATTGGCATTAAGCTTACTCATTCTTGAATCAGCTTAGAGATCTGTCTTTTCCAGAGGTGTAAAATACAATTGCTCTTTTAAGTCTTTCTGCTTGAGCTCCATTTTTTATTGTTGCCACTTTTTCTCTGCTTTGTAAGTTGATTTGATCTTTCAGAGTGCTTGCAATTTTTTCTTTAATTTTTAGAGTGTTAATAATTTTTTTCTCTAATAATTCTTTATTTTGTTAATGGGAATATTACGTCAAAACTAAATTTCACATCACCAAATAAAGAACAGGTGCAGAGTTTTTTATTTTTGGTTATGTATTCTCAGCCACAAATATTATGCTTTTAATAGCAATAATTTGTCATCAGTATTTCATCACTGAAATTTTATCTTAAGGTTTGTTTAAGTGAAAGTCTCCATGTTGTAAGCTGGTAGCAGAAGACAAGAAATGTAATAGACTATGTAAAATTCAAACACCTGGAAAAAAAAAAATCAAAAATCAGGACTCAGTGTCTTGAATATTCAAAAAAGTAAATTATTCTGGTATAATTCTCTGCCTCATGTTTCCACTGAAATCACTTGAAAGCCAGTCTCTAAAAATAAGTAATGCCCTTCTCCCAACCCAACAATATTCCCCAACTAATCTTTATAAATCGCTGACATAATAGAGATGATGGGATCTCTACTGCAGCACTATAATCTTTCAGGAGTACATTGTGCTTTTCACTGGATGTGATGTGCTGTGCAGAATTTAATTTAATTTAAAATTTAGAAGCCTTATGTATTCAAATTTGAATCCTGACAGACAAATTAAATTATTTGCTGGAGCAGCATACACTCTGTGAGCATTTCTTTACTGCCAGAATGCGTTTGTGGGGTATTGCATTATTAAAAGCCATAAGCAGTCTTCCCCCAGCAGTTTCACAGGGAGCCTGCTGATAGTGGGATAGCTCTGGTAATAACCTCAAAACTGAGGAGCTTGTTTACCTTCTCCCACACCTGATTTGATATCCCTCTCCCTGTTTGTCAGTATATGCATAGAAGTTTGTTCAACAAACCAACAAGAGTGTTTCTACTCCAGGTGCAACTACCTTTTGGAACACTTCCTGTAATGGGAATCAGATCCCATGCTTCCTCAGCTTGTGAAGGGAGATAAAGTAGAAAATGTAGCTGTAGAACAACTACTGGAATAAAGTTATCTATTCAAATGCTGCAGGGAGGGCAAGAACATAGACATTTCAGGACTATGAGCATTTGAAAGAGAAATTGTTGATCATTGTAGTCTCTCTTTTTTCTTGTCAAACAAGACATGCACCCATCTCTAGTCATGTAGTGTCAGCTTTTGGCATCTTGGCAACCTTGACTCTGTTTCTCACCTCTTCTACTGGATGCGAATATTTAATGGGGCTGTCATGGCAGCAGAGCTTTGACTTGAGAAGGTAGCTTAGGAAAATAAGAAAAGTTTAGGTAAACACCCCATAAGAATTTTATACTTCTGACTTTTACAGTGTTTCTGTTACTTTATCCACCTCTCATACATTCAGTTTTAAGAATAAATACCTTTGTTCAGAATAAAGGACTTGATGTTGCAAATTTAATCAATATATATTGTCAGTGAAATGAGAGTATTAAAATGAGTCCTGTAAACAGCTTATTTTTGTAACTTCTGCTAAGAAAGTGCAAATTGAAACAGCATAAGGAAGTATAGAAAGTGGTCTTTTTAACAATATTTAATTGGCCTACAATCCATGTTATAAATAAATCTGAAAATAAACATATAATGCAGACCTATCGCTTATTCATTCTAAACATTTGCTGCCATATAATACTGGTTTGAGGAAATAAGCAGTGTTGGAGGGCTGGGTGGTAAGTTTTGGCTTGGGTTGTTAGCACAACCCTGACACTTTGTTTTCGAAGTGGATTTTGATTTAATCTGCTCTCCAAAGTCTTTTGCTCTCTCAGCAAGTTTTGGAAGGCTCTAAGCCTTTCCTAGACTTTTAGCCTTTCCTAGGAGATGCAATTTTAATGTATATCACAGCAGAACATGACTATGCCCATCTGAGCTTTTCAGCCCATATCAGCAGTCTGGCATTACCTGAGTCAGAGAAGCTTCAGCCTCTGTTGCTGGATCCCGTTTCTTGCCTTTCTTCAGGGAGACAATCTGGGAAAGTGTTAGCAGTGTTGATGGCACTCTTGAAAACTGGTGATACCACAAACCACTTTAGTTTCTGTTTACAGAGGTGGAAAGAAGTCTTGAAATAAATATAGTCCACCATATGTCCTCAGGTTTTTTTAGTATCTGCATGAAAAAAATATCAGAAATGTGGTTTTGTTTTGGTCTTTTGGTCTCCTTTTCGTTTGCATCAACTCCATTACCTAAGAGTATTTTTGTTTAGTTTATGAAGATGTGGATACATGCTCAAAGAGCAGCTTCTTAGGGGTGAGAGGGGAAGGAATGGAAGAAGAACTAATGCATTGTGGGTGAACTGCTAACTATAGCTATGCTAATCTGTGAAAACAACTTTGCTAACAGGTATTCATTAAAGCTTTTGGTGTATTAACTTTTACCCATGACATTTAACAGGAATGATTCTCTTACCTTCTAACTGTGACAGGCTTTTAAAAATAACTTAATCTACACTATATATTAAACTCTGCTAAAATGGGCAAAGAAATTCTGATTAACATACCAATTACATTTTAAGACACTGAACTCTGTACTGCTGACTCCTGAAAATACTCCAGCATCCTGTTAAAAGTTAGGATGTGGCATGTGTTTCATTGCTTTCCCTAGAGCACCCTGTTTTGCAAATATCCTGGTTTTGACACTGAATTTAGCTTACCTAGTTATGGATAATTTGTAGGCTGTAGAGATCTGGGCATTACTTGCCACCTCAAGTGCACTTCAGTGGTTGAGAAATGTGTATTCATGGTATGGATAAATCTTCTCTGTCTGGGTCTATAGCTGCATGAGCTGAGGAGGAGAAGAGAATCAGCGCTGACAAATCGACATTGACAGAACCATTGTGCCAGTTCTGAAACTTGCCAATATGTGAAACCTTCTATCTTCCCTAACTGGAAGAGGGAAGGCAAAGAAAATATCTATAATTGCCAGCACCTGTATAAGCATGTAAACATCTTTCAGCCCCTGCTCTCAAAAAGGAGTGGAGATATAGGGGAAAATTAGGATATATGTTCTATTTATCACAGCAAGTTTTAATAATCATATTGCTGTATTTCACTAACTTCTGGGCTCTTGACCAGAGCCATGATCTCATCAGTTGAGGTATGTTTACCACTTGGGCTGCCAAATTCCATTATGGTTATAACCTGCACACTGACTATTTTATCACTGTCATGGTCCAGGAGTACAAGTTTCTGTGTGATTACTTGTTGGTTGTCCAAGCAGACAAGTATTTTTCTCTCTCTCTCTTTTTTTTTTTTTTTAATTAGTGTCTGTGGCAATTTTTACACAAGTTTGTTGAGGATGCTCAGTAAAGACTGGAATTTTTATAACTGTCATGCCCTCTACCATCTGCTCCTTCGTTCTCTTCCCTGCATTCTCTGGTGTAAATACAAACTATCTTTAAATCAAGAAATGAGTTTATATTCTTTTTCCTCTTCACTGGAAAAAAACAGGTTTGAAGAAACAGGAAAGGAAGAATGAATGGAGTCTTTGGAGTGATTATAATGATTGCTATATGAAAAGAGAATATCTCAGTGAGGGAAGAAGTGCTGTCATTGTGATCCATAATTTCACAAGTATGGATATGGATCTCCTGTAGTGTTGACTTAACTGTAGCACTGGAAGTGGTTGGGTCATTCCTGGAGATTCCAAGATCATGAGCATCCTTTACCTTTCCTCACTGCAAAGTACTGGCAGAAGATGATGGAGTAGTTGAGCACAAACTTTTGTAATAGAACAGCATTAACATCTAGTAAATTAAACATTATTTTGTGCAGCTATTTTAGTGTTTGCCATGATGAAAGTGAAGAGGATGTACATATTTGATCTTTTTTCCACTCTCGTGGCAATTTGGATTACAAATTTTAAAAAAAGTATGCAAGGCAGCTTCAGTTGACAATGACAAAAAACTTCTGCTTACTTGTGTTAATTTTAGATTGGTCTGTATAAACTGTGGCTTGTGTTATTCTCAACATTTTCAGTTTGTTACCTTTGCTTCTGTCTATCAGAAGCCTTTGTAACTTTGCATAGCAAAAAAAAATCAAAACCATTCATGTAGTTAACTCTCATGAAGTGGCCAAGGGTCTAAATAGCTTTTAGACAATCAGAGATGGTTCTTTGTTCACCAGACTTGACTTCAATACAAAATAAACTCTTTCCCAAAATACATGCTGGAGCGAGCTTGAAAAATGAGGACAAATGGTGATCCTGTACTAGGAGGTTGCAGTATCCAAGAATGCACAGGCTGCAAACGTAGGCTTTGCTGCTAGATTTAAGTGGGGACCCCTTTCCCTCTTCAGACTTACAACATTTTCGGTTTTATTAATGTGTTAACTTAGATTCTGTGCCCTTGAGGAGAGGTTAATGAGGTTTTGTATTGCTTTGAGCTGGGAATTGTGTTAGCTGTTGTCCTGGCTTTGGCTGAGACAGGGTTAATTCTCTTTCTAGTAGGTGTTGCAGTGCTGTGTGTTTTGGATTTAGTGTGTACTGTCTGTACAGTAATGAACTTATGGAAAATACATAGTAAAAACTTTAAAACCTCTCCCTGAAAATTTGCCCCTCCCCCTGCAGAAGATAATTTGGTGTATGATGTTCCATTGTTCAGTAATTCTTGTGAAAGATTAATCCTGTAAGTATCTGTTGCATTGGGTCATGTGGAGGAGAGGATGAATAGCTGAGTGCTATATTGTTACCTTGTGTTTTTAGTTGTATCTGTAGAAGTCCATTTAATTAATATCAAGGTCTGAACATAGAACATTGTTGAAACTCCTGAGCCCAATTGCATCATCTGACTGCTGGTAAATTATAAAAACTCCAGTGTCTACTTGCAAAAACTTACAGTAGTGATAGCTGTCTTAAGAAAGTCCTCTTCATACTAATATGTCTATAACTTTGGTAATATTCCTGACAACATAATTAAAGCTTTCTACAGCCCTAATGCTTTCTCCTAGTGCATTTAGTAAAATATGTAATTTAAATGAGTAAAGGATTTTAGTTACGCTCCATTTAGAAAAGACTGTTTGAAAAATCTGCTTATGGAGTGACAGTGTTGCATGGAGAGCTGTGATGTTTTCAGGGTATATAGGGCTTGCCAGTGTTTATAGAGGAGCATGTAGCTACGTATTTACGTGTAAAATAGAATGTAAGATGTTCATGAATGGGAAATATTTCACTCTTATCTTTATTGTGTGTTTTCACTTTCTTAAATACTTGTTTAGTAATAAACTGTAAATCATTAATTCATTTATTCTTCCCATTCTTCAGAAGACTTGCAGATTTAATGCATATCAGTAGAACATATCTAGTTAATGGACTAGTTGTATTCTTCAGAATAACCTTAAACATATGACAGATTCACACTGAGCTTATCTATATGTTCCCTTTGCTTAAAAGTGAAAATTTGTTTAACAAAACTTTGTGACTTGCAAATAATGAAATAATGGGTTCCATTTGCCTCTTCAATGCAAACAAGGAGCTTTAAGTGAAAGAGGTCTATGAATTAAGAAAGTGTCTCTGGTTTTAATTAGGCAATAATATTAAATGAAAAGACCCTTGCTGAAGATATCTTTGATGGAAATAGCTGGATCTTGTCAGTAGAGAACTGGAATCCATCTTAAATTCACTGGTAAAATTTTCTCTTTGGAAGTGTTACTTGCTGTTTGTACTGAGAAACTTTGCATATTAGAGTTTCCAGATTGCATGATTGCAAGATTGATTTTTATTTAGGATACCATAAACAAAAATGGTGATTCATGTTCTGGATATGGTTTCAGACATGCTTTTTAATTGCAGATTACTAAGATGTGATTTTAATATTGTTTTCCATTCCCATCCTGCTTGTCCAACCCAAAATTTTCAATAGCATAGTACAGATTAGAGGGGTTTTTCCTGCTACAGTAGTAAAATGAAACTGGTTGATCACTTGTGACTTGAAGAATAGAAAAGCCCAGTCAGAAATTAACAACTATTTGACATAGTCTCAGGTTTTTTACTCTAGATGAAATTGATCTGTCATCTTTTAGAAAAGGTGGCTTTGTAGTGATAACATTTTCCAAAAACTTCAGTTTCAAAAAAAATTAGATATTTAAGTAAATTATAATGCTCATTACTACTTGATTAGTTTTGCTTCATTCAGGTCAGGCAATGTGCAATCTTAACAGTTTTTCTTCCCAAGTCACATTAATCAAGGAGACAGACTTTGTCCTTCCTTTTGAAATTAAATACTGATTGTTAACATTTCTTTTTAGTAACTTGCTATTTCATCAGGGTATTCCTGAACAAAGTGCAGATATCACATCAGTGTTACAGGTAACTGTAACCTCAGGTATGAGGTGCTTATGCCACTGAAGATCCCTGATCCTGTTCTGTTCAGCACAGAACCCTGCCCAGGCCTGCCCTGTGCTTTGCTTCTTCTTGTCCTGTTCCTTTTTGGAGTGTTGGCCTTGTGGTCTCTGCTGTAGCCACAGGGAAAGGGTGGAGGCAGCCTGTCTTCCTCTTAATTACTGGTGTTCTTGTTTTCCCTTAGCCAAGAGCTGTAGTGGGGTAAACTAGCTGTTTGAGTGGTGTTTTACGTTATTTTTGTCAGGGCAGAATCATCAGTATTCCAAGTTACTGGAGATCTGGTTGTGTTGTAGACTTCAGGATGTTATGAAGCCTGCAGTTCCCTTTTAAATTCAGATTAAATGCAGAGCTGGGGACAGATTATTTTCATTTTACAAACCCTTGATTCCTCTCTTCAATATGTTAGCATACAAATTATTTTCATTTTTGGTTCTACTTGAAACTTGTGGATTTATGGCACATGAATACTAGGGAGCAGTGGCTAAACAAGTTTTGGTGATTATTTTAGCAGATTTTTCCAGTATTTTTTTTCCTTTTATTTCTTCCCTTGTTTTGTGACAGCAAAAGTGATTAAGTTTCAATGTAAGAATCTGAGGTGCACGGGACAAAGTGTGAAGGGCAGCATATGACTGTAACATGAGAAGTTGTAAAAAATGAACAGTAGGATGAAGTCACAGAACTACAAACCTTACCAAGAACATTTTTTCAGTTCTTGTATTATTGAAGCTATTTATTTCTTCAGTCTTGAGGCTGGGTTTTATTCTTTTTAAATAATAGAAACTTCCCACTGGTAGGAAGGTAGGCAATAAAGATTTCTGTAACATTAGGTTGTCACTGTAGTCTGGAAGTGTACAGTCAATTTCCTCCATTAGAATTGAAACTATACCCAAATTCACTTCCAGACCACTCCAAGTAAAGGCTGTATGCAGTCTCACCTGTGAATATTAAATTAAGCCCAGCATCCTGCAAGGCTTCAAGCTAGCATGCCTTATCTGTTCTGTGTCAAGAATTACAGTTACAAATGAAAATCTTCTCATTTTTGCCATTAATATTTCCCTAGTTTCCCAGCAAAAGAGACAAAGTGTTCCAGACTCTCACATGTCTCCTGATAATTGATTTTGTATAGTTATTGTGTAAAAAAAGAGATTGAAGACCTCTCCCCAAATCTGATTGCAGTAACTCCCATTTTGCCAGATTATCTTTCAGTGTGTTTCATTGAAGCTGTTTTGAAATGTGGTTGTGATGTTATATGGGGCAGTGTTAAACAACAGCTAAAGTTCAAAATAGAACTTTGTATGTAACAAGTTCTGTATGTAATTCTACAACCAGTCCCAAGACAAAGCACTCATCTGGGCCTAAAGTGACAGGAACTGTCCAAATGCCTCAGTCAGTCTCTTTCCTCTGCCAGACCCTTGCATGTCTGGACTTGATGTTGCAGGTACCACTGTGGATGAAGAATTAATACATACTAAGCAGTGGCAATGTCTTGAGGCAAAAGGGAGGAGCAGTTCATCCCAGAAGCAGTAATTGCAGTTCTCGGTATGCCCCAGTGGCAACTGAGCAAGGGTTTAATCTCTCAAGAACACTTCCCTAAATCTCCATCTTGGCATTGGTCATTCATTTTTCAGGATAAAATCAAAATTTTCAGTGCAATAAAAAAGCCTTCTCTGCCATTTTCTATATGCTACTTTTTCTTAGAAAGCTGATGACTTTAATGGCTTGGATATGTTCTTCCAGCATCTCTGAAATTTCACAGTAGCTGTAACATTTGTCTGTAGCTTTCTGTTTGCTCTAAACAGCATTGAAAATAATTTGTAGAGAAGGCAAATTAAGGTACATGAATTCCCTGACAATTAACTATTTAAGTTTCTCTAAGCTGGACTGTCCTATATTAAGCCCTTGGGTGCAGAGACAGGTGATGAGAGAGATGTAGCTTTTAGACAGACTGAGACTCATTTAGGCTGCAGTAATAATATGAAATTAGTGCTTCAGCCTAGCCTGTCACAAGCAGAAACACATCAATAAGATATCTAACAGGAAAATGGAATATATTTTAAACTATATTTTTTAAAGAAATAAGAGAGTTTTTAACCATGTCAGACTTGCTGTTGGTTTTCTTATAATTTCTAAATGGCAACAATGTGGATTTTATTAAATGTGATACACCAGTTTTTGTCTCTCAATGAATGATGACAAAGTCAATTCTTAGCATTTTGAAGACAGTAAATATTTAATATCAATTGAGCTTCAATACAGCCTCAGAACATTCAGTTCCTTCCTTTTGGAGGATTTTGTTGCTTGAAGGTAATTTTCTGGGCTGACTTCGTGGTTTGTGAGGTCTTCACTGACGTATAAATGTCTTTTGCTCTGTCTTAATTGATGTTTATTGATGTGGCATTTATTTCTTTGTACTAGAGACGCTAAAATAATTCTATTTTCCGTTTCTATTTTTTTTTTTTTTGGAGATAGAGATAGAACAGATCTAGTATGGGGACAGAGTTGTAATTCAGTTATGAAATGTACTTTGTGTTAATGGAGCCCAGCATGGTCTTAGGTTTGCAGTAGAGTAAAAAGCAGTGTGCCTTTGTTAGTGTGTCCAGAGTATTAACCTGCATTTTATTGTAGATGTAGAGCCTATTGAAGTTCATCCTGATGACTTTTTAAAAGTCTGCCTTCTCTGAAAAGGTGATGAAGAGTTTGTTTTCAAGTGTAATTTGAGTAAATTGAGTAGCTGGCAGTGCTATTCATACATGGCTCAAATAGGGAGTCTTTGTTTAGAAGAAATCATCATTATTTAGAAGAAAAAGATCAATCTGAGGGTCACATGAACAACCACACTCTGTGCCTTCTCTTAATTAGATATATATGTGTGTGTAAATACATAAAATTCTCAAAGCAGAGCTCCTCATGGGACAGGGAAGTATTTGGAGATTTTCAGAACTAGTGGTGGCAGGATCTGTTGTAGAATTTGGTCTGAACAATAAATTTTAAAGTGATAATAGCAAATAACTGTTGGTAACTACGAAAAGAAGAGGAACCCTTCAGTTTAGATTATATACATGTTACTTTAGTTGGTGTTTTTCAGTAAGTTTTATGCAAATAAAACTTCAACACATGGTTGTGGAAACTGATTTGTGTTTATAACCAAAATGAATTAAACTGCAAATGAACATGTAAATGTTAGATGATCATTTCAGAGCAGGAACAAAGCAAAAAGAACTAGGAAAACTAAAGAAGTGGCTTAAATATTCAAGGTTTAAAGAAGTAACAGTAATGGAGTATGTTAAGTGCTCAGCGTGTAAGGAGAATATCTATAGTTCTGCACAAACTGAGTTAATATTTTATCCTTTCATAAAGTTACTAAAGGTCAACAAAATGTATTTCTACTGGTGCAATGAGTCTAGAATTCAGAGTACCAATTATAAAAAAAATGCACAGACGTGTACAGCTTCTTAAATGGTACTTGTAGTCAGATATTTAAAAAATTAT
The DNA here is from genome assembly GCA_013397375.1 of Toxostoma redivivum. NCBI lineage: Eukaryota > Metazoa > Chordata > Aves > Passeriformes > Mimidae > Toxostoma > Toxostoma redivivum. The sequence continues at coordinate 699,710 of VXBI01010007.1, forward strand.
GACTGAAAAACATTTTTCTGTATCTGTATACAGCAAGTGTTTAGCTGTCTTAAATTTTTAGCTCCCTAGTTTGTAGTTAAGGAAACTGTTTTGACAAAGCTGCTTCTATATGCTTAAGTCCACAGTGATAGGGCTGACCCTATTAAATGATCATAGTTTTTTGCAGTCTGGTGATTAATAGGCTTTGAACTTTCCTGGCTTTCTTAATCCCTTTTAATCATTTAAACCTATTATTGTTTTGACTTCAATTTCAAAAGCCCTTTAAATCTGTCTTACAATATTAATAGCTGATTAAAGTCCTGATTCCAGCCATATTATCAGTGAGGCGCCTTACCTTATTAACTGAATAATTTAGAAACAACTAGGAAAATATTGATCAAGGGTGAAAGAAAAAAACTTCAAGAAAAACTGTACCTAGTAATTTCTATATTTAAAGTAGTGATCATATCCATGCATTAAGTGGGGGAAATAAAAGACTTTAATTTATGACATGAATAACTATTTCTTTTTTCTTTTAGGTTTTAGTAGTGTCATTTTAAGCTAATTCTGTGTTGACATTTGAATCCATAATCCATATTTTATAATAACTAATGTGTTTAAAAAATCTGCTATTATATTTTGAATCCCTTTCACTCAGAAATTCCAACTTTTTTTTCTGAAAAAGAGAGGTTTGTGTAGGGAGTGATGCAGCCAAATAAGACTCCAGTCATAATAGTGGACAGGAACTGAGTAAAAAGAAAAACACAAGAAATTTGCTCCATGTGTTCTCAAAGATGGTCCTTCATTCTCTCAGCTGTGACATATCTTTTTCTGTAGCAAGGTTTAAAGTCTGGATGCTTTTTAAAGTGAAATGCCCAGTACCTGTGGTTTGAGTTGCAGTTTATTTTTTCCCTAAGCAGATGCTTTTTTTTTTTTTTTTTAAGTTAAGCAGTACAATTCTCTGCCAGTCAATGTACATGCCCATTCCCAAACCAAACTTGATTCTTTGTCATTGATAACTATGAAGTAACTTGTTTTCTAATAAATATGAAATAATTTATTTTCGCTGAAGTAATTTGTTTTCAACAGTCTATAGAAGGTTAAAATAGAAATATCTTAACCTTCTGTTGCTATTTTTTCAAGTATCCTTCCCACTACCACTGGTGTGTGCTTTGCTCCTACCTACCTTTCTTCTTCTGAAACAGAACACTTTAGCTATAAGTTTTTCTGTTTGAAAATGGAAGAAAATGAAATAATCATTTTCAAAATGAAATAATTAGTGAGGCTGGCAGCTCACTCTGGGGTCTTTTTGCTAATTTTTGTTTTGTTTGTTGGCTCATTCCTATTTCGATATTGTAGTAGCTCATTGCTGTCTTAAATGCTTGGTGTGAGGTTGGAAGCTCAGGTTGAATTAGTTGCAGTTCATAACACCTCATTTCTCCTCTCTCCAAGTTACTACTCTGTGGGATACCTTTGCCCCCACCCATATTTTTATGCTTTTAATTTACCTATTTGCCTTCACATGTGTTAGTATTTTGAAGTCTTACTGTCTGCTTGTATGCTCTGGTGTCATGACATACCCACGCCAGTCTGCTGTCATCTGTGGATTTCATCAGTAGCTTCTGTACTTCAGCGCAGGATGTGTGGCATAGTGTTGGGTCTAGCACTGATCCATGTTGAAATCAGTTTGATTTATGCAGTCTCTCATAGTTCTAATATTTTCCCAAAGGAATGTTTAAAAGGTGTTTTAAGCAGTTTCCTCTTTTTTGGTGTACGTGCAAAACTTAGAATTTTTTTCCGGGAGCAGACTTTCTTTGGGGTTGTACTGCTGTTGTACAGTCTGTCTTTACTCTTTCAGTTTTTCAGGGATGGCAGTCTGGACTTCTATATTTATCAACAAAGCAATATCTATTCAGCAAGAAATTTTTCTGAAATGGTCTAACCTGTTACAAGATCATCCTTAAGTAACAGTGAATAATGATGAGCTTCACTGGACCCAGAAATCAGTGTAGAAAAGGTCTCTGTTTTGCTATCAACTTGAGGCCAAGAAGGAATGTGAAAAGATAGGGAGGACCAACTGCCCTCTTAAAAAATAAGAGAGAGGCTAAAGAGGGGAAGAGACTTTGAGGGAATGGAGAGTGTGGTGCATTTCAGATAGTGAAACTGGGAGACTAAGAATGGAAACTACAGGGAAAAGAAAGTAAATGTATTAAACTGGTGGAGTAAAACCAGTGCAAGTCAGGCAAGACAGCGAGACATTCAGAATAGGAATCAAAGGCCTTTACTGTTTGGGTTTGTCTGTTTTTTTTAATGGAGGGAAAAAACATGTCTTAAATATTTGGACTAAGGTCCTTATATCTGCCACTTACAGAAAACTTTAATTTGTTTTAGCTGGTTTCATCTGGTCCATGGTGAATTGGGCTGCTAAATTTACATAACAGGTGTGGTCTAGGTTGTGGATTTTTTTGTTTTCATCCAGATTTAGAAAATTCACAGCCCTAGAATCTGGTTTAGCAAGCTCAAAGTAATGATCCAAACACATAGAAGCCATGGTACTCACACTGTATTTGTGTGCATGGGTAAAATTGGGCTAATGGGAAGAGTAAGGCGACGTTAGATTTAGCTGAAATTTCTAAGCAGCTGTAGCATTGTCAAAAATGCAGAAATACTTGAAGTGCTATTTTACTGCTGTAGGAAAAGCAGTTTCCTTACTGCTTTTTGATCTCTGTGTAGATCAAGTCAGAAGAAGTGGAGTTAGCACTTACAGCAGCATTACTTATTCTGTCTGATAAATTGCAGATGGAACTTGAGAAACAAGCTGACCTTCTGGACCCATCCCCCATAAATCTGATGCGTTAGAAATATTTGGTGAGCTGGGCTTGCTGTGTGCATTGGCCTGTAAATGCTCGTGAGGATGCACTGTTGTAGCAGGTTCACACACGGCTGTGTTTCTTACCTGCATGATCTCGTGGGATGTGAGAACGGCATAGAAATCAGTCAATATACTCTGAAAAAGGACATGTGAACACAATGTCCCAAAGATGCCTGTTCTAGTTTTGACAAGATTAATAATTAACAAAAAATAAAAGAAAAAGGACTGTGTTGCCCTTTTTTTTTTTTTTTTGACTAGGGAAGGTAGCCTTAACATCACTTGGAATTTGAAGTAACACAATTGCTGAATCACTCTTATGCAACCTTCTTTAGATTAATCTGAAATACAATAAGACTATAGGGAAATCCCTAAGCTTCCTTAATGACTTCTTTGAAAATTTATGAAGAAAGGCTTCTGCAGAGATCTGTCTTAAAAGGTTTCTTCTTTTATTGATGAAGCATAGCCTAGTATAAATAAAATCTGTCTCGTCCAGTTAATGCAACCAATGGGTGTTAAGTGTCTGATGGAGAGATCACACTGTTCCTTTTTTTGATGACTTTTCTGCAAAGTTCAAAGAACACATTGAAAATCTGCCCTTTCATGTATTGAATTTTTAATTAATCTGGGGAATACTTAAAGCAGTAAGTGCAGCAAAGCATGTCAGATACAATAAGCTTATGGAATAGCAAAGCCCAAGTGCATTTAAAGGTGAGCAACGTTAGTCAGAGCCATGTACTGAGGCAAGAAGTTGGTATTTATTTGTACATCAACCAAAGTAGAGGAATGTCTGTGCAGATATATATTTAGGGCTTCCTGGAATGCTCTACTGTCCCAGCTTTGTATCACAGAAATTATTTAAATATAGGGGTATTTTTGCTGACTACTCACATTGACAGTTAATGCAGAAAAATACTTTTATCTCCAGTATCTTGCTCTTCACAAGTATTCTTGGAAATAGTGATCAGAATATTATTGTCATACATAAGCAATTTTTCCTACATCCTCGTGAGCGGTCTGCATTTCATCTTGTCTCTTCTGGCCCAAGCAGCATGTATATGTGTGTGCTGATTTTCATTTTTATATCTATGCAATTATTACTTATTGTTTCTAGTTTTGCTTAGCTTGGTGGAGTCAAGTCAGAAATTTTGAAAGGTGATTTAATTTTTAAGCTGTGAAGATCTAGTGCCATTTTTAAAATCTGTTTGCTCATCACCAGTTTCACTTTGGGCTTTTGGAGAGGTGAATTTTACCATCTTTTCAGGAAATTTTTGATAGAGTAGATCTAAACTTGTTCGGAGTTATATGTTAGGAGTTTATCAGCAGTGCATATTTAGTGCAGGCTGTGTTTTCTTTTTAATTTTAAGGCTTTGTGAAATTGGATTCTGCCTGAAGGGAACTGTGCCTTATAGCTGTTTGTTACATTAAAAATATTACTGTAAAAATGCTTGGAACTGTCCAAGTACATGAATTTTCATTGTCTTGTATTAGGAGCTGGGAAATAAAAAATGGAGTTGTAGGACTACTGTTTCAGCAGGATCTTTAAAATGCATTGCAGAAGTTGAACTTGGAAGTTCTGGTATGCTTAAAAAATTAAAACCAGGCATAAAATAAAAATTACTTCTGCAGAAATTGAAATTATAAACTTACAGATGAGGCAAGTCAGGTACATGAAGAAGTGAAGAATATACCACCTTTTTTACCACTGTAACCAAACAGAGTGTATTGGTCAGAGTTGTACTTCTAGTTGTTGGAGTAGATCTCTTCCAAGTGGCCTTGGCATTTTTTTCATAGAGTATATTTAGATTTATTTAGAGCACATTTCCTCAACACCATCTGATTTCCCAATACCATGTCCTCAGAATGCCTGCAATAATGTTTTAGTCTGGGTCTATTACTTTATTTCCAGGTTTGTGGAGAGGAAAAATATTTGAGATTTCTCTAGTTGTGAATTTATAATTAATTGTGCCTATGTTTCTTGATGAAATACAAGCCATGTGCATGAGATTGCTTATTTGTCCTGTAAGTTAAATGTGTAAACATGTCTTTTTGTAAGGTCAAAAGGAATACTGTCTAAAAGAATTATCTTGACACTGGAAAAGGTAATGTATTGCACTGTGAAACTTACAATTTAAACTGTCATTAGAGATGGGTGGTAGAATTATAATTTCTGTTAGCACCTATCTGGAGCTAGGACACTTAAGCTTTGGTTACAATAGGATATGTGGGAGTGACCATGGTACGAAGACATCTAGAGGTGAAACCAAGCTGTTATGGCTGAAGAAACTTCCCAGGGAGCTGAGTTTGGGGAGGAAGCTGCTCTCAAACCTGGCAGTTTTGTGCAGGGTGCAGTGAGGTGTGGGGCTGTCAGGAGCCGTCAGCTGTGATGTCACAGGCCGGGTGTGTGCATTGGCAGCTGCACAGGCCCGTGCACAGGGACAGCTGTGCTCTCTGGTAATTGCTGCAGTCCCACCCTTTGCTGCCCAGCTGCATGGACAGCTGCCATTCTGAAAGGGGGGTCTGGAACACTGGCTGCTCTTCCAATAGATTAAATGTTTGTGAAGGGCAAATCAAAGGCTTAAATTTATCATTTTTGAAAGATTCTGCAGCATGTTTTGACACTTACCTACAGTCAGGCTGTAGACCCTTTTGCATGTTTCACTCTGAAGCCCCCTTTTTTTGGATAGGACTTAAAGCAGTGCTGAAGAGACTATTAACATTTTGAAACAATTACAGGTTGCAATTGGATAGTTGAGAAGAATAATAATTTTGTGTTCTAGGAGGTGTTGAACTTTGAATTTCAGAGTAGAAAAAAAATGAAGTTGTGATCACTCCTTTGCTTACTTCCATAGCATATATGCTTCTCTTCTACTCACTAGTTTAATATCAGGCAATTAAAACTATAATACATACACAATTTGTTGTTCTGGCTGCTTAGAGGGTTTAGATGTCTGTATTTTAAATTTTTTGACTGCTTATCTTTAGCTTCAATTTTGCACTTAGTATTGTTAGCTCCTAAATGGTTTTTAGAGATATTCTGACAAATCTAACCGTCATCAGTTAGGAAGACTTATCAATCTTGCTTATGAAGCACATGTTGGGAAAATATTATGTAAGCTGCTCACTGTGCTAGCTGCGCATTTAAATTTATTAAATAGTTCAGCAGCTGTGTACAAAATATAATATGCATCTTAATGCATAAATTCCTGATAAAAGTTTGAACTCTACAAGCACGTCCCTTTGAGGGAAGTTTTCTTTGACAACTTGCTATCAAAGCAATGTCTTCAGGGATTAAGGAAGAATATTTTTTAAAAATACTTTTCATACTAAGAGCAGGTGGTGGTGAAAAATACTGTATGAGCTGAGGTTCACCAGAGGAACCATTCTGCAAACCTTAGGGGTAGCAACTGTGTCCCTCCCAGCCCCTCTGTGGTATGTCAGTAACATAGCCCAAAATCACACATCTGTTGAACAGCATTCCCCTTATGTTACATGATTTCTGTAGTAACTGACTTATTAGGCTGAGTAAATAATGACAGGATTTATTTGTTTGGGTTTTTCCCCCTCCAAATAACTGCAGAGGTAAAATTGTGGTTCAAAAAAAAAGTGTAGTAACAAGAATTCTGGAAGCTTTGGAAAATTTAAAGGTAGATTTTACTTCTCAGCAGAGAAAATTGTATTCAGTTGAAGCTGAAGTAATCTGACTACTGGTAGAGAGAAAGCATGCTGCTTAATTTTTAGTGAAGAATATTTCTGACTTTCTGTGGGTATATTTGTTAATGGGCAAAATCATCTCCATTTGCAGAATGGATTGCATATTAGTGTATCTGTCTGTGACAGATAAATCCTTTGGACAAAGGCCTGATTTCATTTTAAGTCAGATTGCAAGTTTCTTAAGAAGAGATAATGTCCTTTCACTTCTGAAAGATGTTCCCATTAGAATTTCCCGGTAACTCCTTGCATTTTTCTCTGGTACATGAATATTTACTGTCAGTGAAATGCTTATTAAGACATGACAAACAGAGATCTTGGGGAGGTGTAGCAGCATTATGAAAGAGACTGGTATTGGGCTAGACCCTTTTTCATGTAAGAAAAAGCCTGATAATGTTGATTACAGAAAACATTAAGTTGGAAGTAAATGTAAGATCATAACAGTAAAAATTGATGTCTTAAAGACTGACAGGATGGTAAAGTATGACGAAGATTGGGCAATTAAAATAAGTGACCTGAATCTGTACAGGAAACCCTGCTTACTTGGAGTCAAACGAGCCCTGCACTTGGAAGGAGAACATGGGTGAACCTCACTGTATTCTGATTAGGAGTGTCTATGCCAAGGATTTAGCAGCAAAGTGCATAAATTAATTCCAATCAGCATGATACTGTAGCAAATAACCTGGAGCAGTCTTTGTGTCTGTAAACAATAAAAATCAGTCAGTCGGTGTCTTGTATGTCTGAACGCAGCGAGCACTAGTGAGCTTGAGAATGTGTCCAGCATCAGTGCTTGCATTTTAAACGGATGCTGAAAATGTGAGTTTCAGAGAGTATCATCAGAAAGTGCTGTAAGGAATTGAAGAAGGATATTTTGCCTATTTCTTATAAATAAAGCTATCTTGCAAAATGATTTTGAGTGTAGTTGTTGGTGACCAGAATCTTTCCTCAGGAGGATTAACATATGGTTTTGCAGTTTTCTAGAGTAAGGAAGAAAAACAGAGGCCAAAGGGACAGTGGGAACCTTCTGCAGTGTGAGCAGATAGCTGTTGGCAGAGTTGTTGGACTCCTGAGTTGTAGCTGCTCACATTATGAATGGCTGTCTTACAAACCAACCAACCAAAAAAACCAACCAAATCCAAGAGAAAAAACCCCAAACCCCACAGAATACTATAACAATTTGAGATGACAGAAGATTTTGCTCTGAGGCAGAACAAAAGTGAGGTCACTCCTTAAAGGTTTTCCACAGTGAGTGACAGTGCAGGCTGCAGCATGGCTGGCAGTAGGCTCTCCTGGCAGAGACTGCATTCTTGTTTCCCCCTGATCAGGCAGTGTTGGCAACCTATTCTGTTAAATTAACTATTAGGTTAAGCTAGCAAAGAAAGTTTCTTTCTCTTAAGAGCTCACTTTTATCAGAAGTTGCTTGTATGGACTGCAGACGTTTTCCTAAATAGCTTGTTGTTAAAATGTATTTTTTTTCTACAAAATATTTTGGTATTTATTTAAATAGTTTTATTTGATAGAGAGAGAAACATTACAGCCACATTTAGTGTTTCTGTTGTCTGTAATCTTCCCTTCCATGTTTTCTCCGATTCAAATTATAAGATCAATGTATGGTTCATGGTATGAAGTGCAGTGATTTTTGGTAGATAGCCAGAGTATCTAGTAGAGTTTGAAGCCATGATATAAAGCAAAATTTTGTGTGATGTTAAGTTTACTTTGATATACACATAATAAGTTTTTAGAAAGTTTTGTGACTGTCTTTGTGATACCTGAGGTATCTGAATTGACAAATGCATAGTTTAATAATTTGAAACTATAAAACTACATTTTATGGCCATATTCTCATGTGAGTAACTCCTTTGTGTTTTTTCTTTCTTTTTTTTTTCCCCAAGGTATGGGCTGAAGCCAAATGACCAAATTTTGGCAGAGGAGAAGCACAAAGAACTGTAAGCTTTTTTGTGGTGATAAACATGCATGTTACCTATATACTTTTTAATGTATATATGTGTCTTATTGTTAAATACCTGAAGCAAAAATGTTAGCTTTTGCTCTTTAGTATTGTCTGCTGTAAATTGCAAAGTTTGTCTGAAGACTAATTGTCGCAAAAAGAGATTTAAAAATATTTTTTCATTAATTTCTTTTAAAAATTCCTTTATTAACTGCAGTTGGTACTAATGCAATTTAAATACCCCATTTAAATGTTCATCCTAAATGCCGATGTTAATTTCTAAATTAGATACAGATTTGTAGGATTACTTTCACATTTCTTGTTTTCAGGGTAGTGATGGTGGGGAATTTGGTCCATTTTGTGTTCATCTGCATGATTAGATATAAAAAGAACATCCCTTTTTTCCTTACTATTTTAAACTTTAGGCTCTTGCACATAACTGTTTCCATTATTACATTAGTGTTATTTTGCATTATTTCATGATGTACCCAAAAGACTTAAGACTTAGGCAGTTTATCCTCATATAAGATAATGTACCTGTTTCAGATGAATTCACATCTATAGCTGTCCAGTTTTCCCATGTTAAAAGTTTGGATGTTTTTAGTAAGGTCACAGATTTCAAGCAGTAAAAATGTATTCTGGTAACAAGGATTAAATTCCTCGGGAAAATATTTTTTTTCCAAAAGCTTTAGTGATTGAATTACTAACCAAATGTCCCATGTTCTTTCAGAGGATGGAAAAAGACATTTAATTTAAATTGCTACATCATGGTAATGTACCTGTGGCATTAAAACTGCTTGAGCTCCAGGCAAAAGACAGGCAACAGCAGTTGCCTTTGATGAGTAGATAAGATTGGTTTTATGCAGAGCACTCTCTAATGATAGAACATTTATGGACAGCATAGCTATGATTAACCTATTAGCCCATTTTGGATGCTATGAGCTAGAAGTGTTAGAAGTACTGGCATGCAGAGGGGTTAAACACAACGCAAATCACATGCAGGTCTGTATTTTGGACGGTACAAGTTGTACTGTGTACACAAGCTTTATTTGTTCAATAGCTACTGATTAAACCGAATCTTTTGATGTGAAATAGCTCATTTGAAGATGAAGTTAAGTTGTCTTTCAGCTTCTTGTTTTAAGTATATTGCATATTAGTTAATTGCATGTTTATTATTGATATGTTTACAGCATAGTCACTTCTTAAATGGAGGATTGAACTAATTTTATTAAAGTAGTTCTTTATTAAATTTTGTTTAACGTAGAAAATTCAGTGAAACTGAAGATATACATGGATCAGCTGCAACAGAAACCTTTCTTTGGTGTTTTGTTATACACACTGCATTAGGTCCTGAGATGATTTATGTTGTTCAGTATAATGAGAGAGGTTGAACATGCTTTTGCCACTCATCTTGTCATCTTGAATGTCACTGGATACTTGACCAGGGTAAAACTCCTGTAGGTCAGTGTCACGTTGTTTTCAGGAGCGACCTTTGGAACTTCTCTAATGCTGTATAATCTTCTCCTTAGACAATGTGAACACAACAGATTGCACATTGTTGAACTTGGGAGCACTTTCAGTCCTTCAAGCTAAATTCTCTGATTTAACTTGTGGATGAGTTGTTAGATAATTAACCTTTGCTGATGTTTAAGTATACTTTCATATTTAAAAGAAATGCCAGTTCTAGGAAACATGCAAGACAACTTCTAGGGTAATTGTTGCTGATGTGGTTATAAACTTATTCTTAGGTGCAGTGCCCTTATAATTAAGGTATTCTCCTGACCCTGTTGTAACATTTTAAGTAAAATACAAAGTTAGTTTCTACATATTACTCTTCAGTGCCAAAATCCTCCTACTTAAATTATTTTATCTTTAAGTCTTTGAAATGTTAGCAACTTTTATATTGTCTTCCCCACTAGTAAGGAAGACTTCTTTTGGCATTCTTCATCTAAAATCCATCATGGTGATTTATCTGACTATCAGTTTCTGAGATACTTCTATATAGCTGTTGTTCATAAAAATGTAAATTTTGTTCAGTAATGAATTCCTTATCTCCAAAGGTAACTGAACCTGCTATCCTGAATTGGCTTGATCCTTTAGTCCTTGAGTATGAGTTATCTAGAGAGCAAAGTACAGCCACTAAGTCTGGCATTGGTTTACAGGCATGGCATCATGCTTAATTTCTATTTTAAGGGATAAGGTATGAAAGATCACCTTTTTTTTTTTTTTCCTGCTTTCAATTCACTTCAACTGCAACTGCCTTCTGAATTTGTATTTTCATTTTGCGTATGCTTCTTTTGTCTAACAGGAATCTATTAGCACTAAAGCTGTTAAGTTTATGCATATATGCATTCTTTTTGGAATTTAGCTGGAAATATCTTCTCCTTCCCTGCCCCAATCAACTTCTGAATTTACCTTATGAAGGGTGGAGAGTACTGTCCCACAGCTCAACCTGTTTCCATGTAAAATCAGCAAATTAATTAGAGCCATCAGCACTGGTGATCACGCCATGTCTGTGAATCAGATGAGCAGCACACTTGTTTTCAGTGGCAAGTCTGCTGTTCTGCAGTGGGAATAACAAAGGTGGGGGAATGGAGATATATATTCAGTTAGCATTGATGTTCTACAAGGGAAGTATGCATTTGTGGCTCCAGGGATGTCCTGCAGATGTTTCCCACCTTCCCTAACCCAACTAATCCCCCTCAACTCCAAGTCCCCTGCAGGACTGCTAGGGAAACTCAGATGTAATAAAGCTGGTGAGGCCTTAAAGTTGCATATATGTTTTCCTGAGAACAAAAAAAAAATAAAATACAAACTCTGAGGCAAACATAAATATTTCTTTTGATCCCTTGTATGGTCCTTTTACAAGAGTTGTTTCTATTTTAATTCTCAGAATTGGACTGAATGGCTTTAACTGAAGGTCATATTAGCTAAGTATAGACTTCTGTATGCTGTTGCCTAGGTAAATTTTTTTTTTTTTAATTATGGTTCCACATCAAAAGTTTTTTAAGAGAATAAACTCAGGTGCAGCAAGCGATGGGTTATGATCTAAATTGTCTTGATGTTTTAGTAGGAATACTTTAATATAGAGTCAATCTTCACTGTGTAGAGTAAGTGTTGATAGGGGAGTTGGGGTTTCTTACTAATATTTTCTTTTATTAAACTAGGGCCTGTTAGCCAAATCTTGGTAGCTTGACTAGCTTGTATGAATACAGGCAACTAAAATATAGTCATTGTGAGTTTTAAAAACATTGTTTGGAATTCAGTAGTACCACTGAGACTGTAAGCAATGCTTCAGAGTACTTGTTTTAGTGCAGCTTTGACTGCTAGTTGAACAGTTTTAGAAACTGTTTTGTTTAAGCAGTTTTGGCAGTGATGGGGCACTTTTGAAAGTTAGTTGAAGGAGAGAGTAAGAAATGTGGCATCTGCATTGTGTTTCTGATTTTGTAAGCTTTCTTTTTCCAGAGATCAAGACCATGAAGTGAGAAGGAAGATAAATGTCAGCTTTGTTTCTCCTCTATCAGTTTTTGATGTATTGCTCAGAAGGGAGAGAGCAGATGTGTTGTTCTGCAGCAAGTTAGCTGAGAGGGATTCATTTAACTGAGAAGGATTTCAATCTTACCTGCATACTTGCTATTTTTCATAGTGAAGCAGGAGAGAGAGAGGGACTCCTAAATTTTAGGACAGCTGTTTGAGTGACTGATGGAGTTTTGATTTACCTGTAAGATCTGGCAGGAGGTGGTGTGTCTGTATTTTCTGGTTTTGCTTAGGTAGTATAGATAGATATTTAAGTGGAAGGGTCAATCTTGGAGTAATAATAGATATTTGGGGATTGCAGGGGACCTCTGATGCTTGAGAAAGAGTAGAGAAATCTACAGTAGAGATTTAGAAGTAGTCTGGGTATGTTAGAGAGCTAGAGGATGTCAAAGGGATTAGAGCCATGTCACAGGAATGTTGCAGTTTACTTGTATTTGGGGGCAGGGGGGCGGCTACCCCGTGTTAGTCACTGTCTATCACAGTACTTCAGTACAAAAGCTCAGGCACTCGACCCCGAGCACAGCTGGAGTGCAACCGTGTGTCATTGATAGTTCAGCTTGCAGGGAGAGAGACGTGAACTGTGGGTCACCAAGGGATGCAGCTTTTGGGAACAGCCTGTGCCACTAGAGGGGGCAGTTTGTCTTCAGTAACACTCAGAAATCCTTCCCTGTGTGTTGGCTTTTGGGTTTGTCCTGCTGGGCTTAAATCTCTCTACAGTACCTTTCGTTTTTATCAATCCTCTTTTCCCCTAAAGCTAAAAAAGAGGGCAGAAATTTGTTTGTGGAAGCAGGGGGAAGAGAGAGTAAAATACCAGAAATACAAAGCTTTAAGTCTTTTGTTGGCTTTCTCAACGTATGCTGACAATATAGGTGATTTGTATGGATGAGGTGATATATGAATCTGTCACAGCTGTTGAGTTACTTGATAAAATATACCTCACTTGTAATTACATTTGAGTGGATTAATATACACTATGAAATATGATATGGCAATGAATTAATGTGGAAAACTATTGTGGCAGTTATAACAAGGTACCCAGATTAATGAAAAAACTTGCCAACTTCCACCTTTACATAACTTTATCTTAGATTTCTTCCTCTTTTTTTTTTTTTTTTTAAGATCAAATATCATTATTGACCTGTATCCTGGTGTACAGTTTTGCCTGAAAACTTCAATAAAAGTCTCTACTGTGCAGTTGATACTCGTTTTTACAAAATCAAATTTTTTTTGAATTTTTACAGAGGAAAGCTCTTAAACTTCTCTTTTTAATGAATAAATAGTAATTTAGAATGACTAGTCTCTTAAATTGCCACTTTCTCCCAAATAAAATTCTGTTTATATTGATTCTGATTGTTCCATGACATGTAATTCAGCATTTCTTTAATTAAACTTCCATTAAGTACTTGGGAATTCTCTAGAGTAAGAATCTGAATGTTGTGCTGTGGATATTTGAGAAACTTGTAAATGTAAGGAATGAACTTGGTGGTTGGGAAGAACCCACTGCTGATCTGGAATGTTTTCTTAATCCAGTTCCTTGAGTTGTTGGCTCCCTCTGTAGAAACTACTTTAAATTGCAGTTTGATTTCTCTAGAATTGTTTTATCACTTCTGTGTGATATATAAACATGCACATAAAAGCTTGAGTCAGATGTACAAAAATAATGATTTATGCTTAGCTACAGAATTTATATTAAAGACTTCTTCTCTCTATATTTTTTCCCTCATTTTTCTGTGTGTCCACCCTTCATGCAGTTATTTTGAATTGCAGCACCAATGCAAATTAGCAGTATAGAAATCAGCTCATGAAATTTTCAGTAACAGGCAATCCTGCATAACATTTCTGAAAGTTAAGGTTCTAAGTTAAAGCAGAAATACATTTAACTTCTTTCATGAAGCAGTCTTTACATATGCTTATATTGAAAATCAAAAATTTCAAGTTCATTTTAGGGTATAATTTCATTTTGCATCCTGCTGTTGGAGATGTTAAATAAGTAATCTACACAATACTTGTACAGGGTGGTAAGCAGATTGCATCAGTCTTTTTGAACTGTGCTTATGTATCAGTACAGTGTTTTAATTGAGCCTCCTGCTTCTGTTCATGTTCTTTTGTGTGTATAGCACTTTAAAGCTCAACGTTGCTATGTGGCTTTAAAGGCTCTATTAAAATTGTCTCTATTGTTGAACAGCTCCTGGAAATCAGTGTCAATCCATTCTTATATGTCACAGTGCTTATTTGATGTAAAATAGAAGAAAACTTCTGATAATAGCTACATCTGGCAGTTAAGAACTAGGCTTGTGTTCCTTTGGGGAGCTTGGTTTTGTTGCCTGAGATGCTTATCTGAGGCTGTTGTGTGATACAACACTTCCATAGTAGTGGGAAGGAGGAGTGCTGGATGGGAAAGAGAAGGATAGATATGAAAGCCAATGGAGAATCCAAAATATTTTATGTATGTGACGTACGAGGTATAAAAACAGCTGCTAAAGGATTGAAACTTTATTTGCTTTTAAGTTCCTAGTGTCAGATTCACTGTTCTTCTGTAGTCTTGCTCTTAATTACATGTATTAATTTTTCTTCTCTTACCTTTCATAGAGGTTTTCTTGTGTCAGCTGCTTTGATTACCACAGCCATATCATAGGTGGTACAGAAGAGATATCAAAAGATCCTTCAAGGGAAAGATATTTTGTAATATTCAAAATGGTAATTCCCGATCAAATTTCATTGCTTACAGGAACTGTCACAGTACTGGTTATTGAGTTAAATTGATCTCTCGTAACGATTTCATACTTTGACAATTTGTGCAGGAATAGGTGGGCTGACATGGACCACCTATTTGGTTCTTTGTGTAGTGAGCTAATGAGGTGTCAGGTAACTCTGTTTTTCTTCCTGATAATATTCCTGACAGTGATTACTGTTCCTCAGTGTCTATTAGACATACTTGCTTTAAAGCAAAGAAATGACATTTTTCCTTTTGCTGCCTGTTCATGAGCTCACCCTCCTGCACAGACTGAGCAGAGAACCCACAGCCCTGAGCTGCACTCTCAGACTCAGAAGGTTCAAGTAATCTGAACTCCTGTGAAACACTGCAGCCTGCCTCTCACCCAGAGTTCGTAGCAAAGGCTCCACACGCAGCACAGGACGGCTGCACCCTCCTGTCCTCCTAGCGTTCATTTCCGAGAAAAGCAGTTTGGCAGTCAGTAAGACACGGTTGTCCAGAAGGAGACTTCCCTCATGACTCCTCTTGGCACTTTTCTTATTTTTACAACTCGTTAAAAAATGATGTTAATGTTTTAACTGCACTGACTCCTGGTATTGATGAAGTGTGGTGCTAATGCAGTAGTGACAGGACTGTGTGCAACAACAGATGTATTTGAAGACTGAGTTTTGAATATGCAGAATGATTTTTTTTTCATACTGCTGCATATTTCTGTCACTGTAGTGATTTCTTTCCAATAGAGAATGGGGTGCACTCTTAGAATAAGATGTAGTCATGTGCACAGAACATGCAAAATCTCCTGGGTTTGCTTCTTTGTAGCTAAGGTTTCTGTGTCTTTATTGCATAGTTTAGAATTGGACAAGATCTGTCTTGAGAGTATTAATTTTTGTGCTATGCAATGTAGCACAAAACTTGAGATTTTCCTAAAATTTAAAAATTATTAATTGGACCTTTTAATAGCCTAGAAGATATATTGTCTTACTGTCTCTTAGAGAATGTATTAAAGATTGCTGTGGGATGGTTTTAAGCTGTCAGAGTAATTATTTAACTTCAAGCTGCAAGTTACACTGCAAGAACTGCATATTCTGAAACAGAGTGAGAATTTAACATGGGATTTTTAATCCGTTCTCTTACTGTATTTCTAACATGTCTTTTGCTCACAGTCTTCTAGACATAACACCAGAATCAGAATAAAAGCTAATACCCACCCAACCATTTTATGGAATTACATTAATTTTATTGCCTTAAGTATACTGTGTGTAAAGGAGAACCTTCAGATAATCTTCTGCTGGCAGATCCTGTTGTAATTCCGATTTTGTTCTGATTTTAATGACATAACATCAAAGCTGTTGGAGTGGAGGCGCTGTTGGAAAGCCCCAGAGGGTGCGGTCAGTGCCGGGTGTGCCTCCAGCCGAGGGGGTGCTTTGAGCAGCAGCCCCCTTGGTGGCAGCTCTTTGAAACCTGTTGTAAAAGGTGTAAAATGTCTAAAGCTTTCAACTACTTGAAAGGACTTGACAGTGCACTGTTATCTTTTTGCTTAAACAGTTCTAAGCTTGAGGTGAGAGGGCTTACCGCTTTCATTGAGGCTCTTTAAAAGCAGTGGAGGTAAGAAATGTCTATTTCATGTGCTTGCAGTTTGAGCTTGAGATGAAATACACCTGGGCAAGGTGGGGCTTTTTGTAATACAGACCACAAACATCTTTCATGTTCAGATTGCTATGTTAACTGGTTAGGTGACATTGCAAAATCCAGAATAAAGAGTGTAATCATCTCTTCTCTAAACTAGGTTTTGGTTTTGGTCTGGTTTTTAACATGTTGCTGGTATCATTATCTAAAAGCTGGCCAATGCCAAAGAGAATAAAAATACTAATTTTTTTAGTTCTTAGTAATTTTTTTGATAATTCTGAGAGTAAATGGAGAATTTAAACTTCCAATATTTTTGCATTTTAGTGAAAAAGTTACAATAATAGAAGATACACTTAAACTCAATTTTCAAATGTAGACACATTTAATTTGATTTTTAAAGAGCTTCAGGCTTTTGTGAACTCTTAGGATTTTAAGAATAGGACTTATTTCTTGGTGGCACTTGTGTTTGCCTGCTCTTTTTAAATTAATAAAGTATGTGTATTTATTGTGTGTTGTTTTTTCATAATTCCATGAGAAACTGAGAATATAATGCCAGCATTTTTCCTAAATAATCAAGTAATGAGCTTTATTGTAGCATAGTCCTGTTGTTCTGACATTTGGGTGCAATGAATAACATGGTATAAATTTCTCCTCTGCTGGGACTTCAGTTTTCTCATTTGCAATCTTTTTTTTAGTGAAACTCTTTAGAATTGACTTTCCAGAGAATTTCCACTGATGTCCTGCTTGTTACCCTATTATCAAAATGGCAGAATCACATCAGATATTCCATTTCCAAAGCAGTTAATGCAGTATCACTCTCTTTGCTAATTTGGCTCTAAAAGTATCCTCATTTAGAGATATAAGCACCACAAATAAAACATAAAATAAGCTGTATCATTTGTCAGCAACTGAGAAATAGATAAGTCTCTATTGCCCATTCAGTCTTTTCTGAGTTAAGCTAAGCCCCAAGAGTACCAATTAGCACTCAGAACAGTGAAATCTGCTATTTTAAAGGTGGTCATCTATCAGAGCAGATTAAATGCCTTGTGTGAAAATAATTTACTATCTGCCCATTAATTGCATTTCCTTTCATAAAACTGTAGAAAGAGAGCTCAAGAGAGCATTTAGTTTCAATCCCCCAATCCAGCTAGAGATGCATCTTTGTCATTCCTGGCAGATATTTGTCTGGCCTCCTCTTTGGAAACAGTAAGATGTCATGTGGAGACAGTGCAATCTTACTAAATAATTTGTAGTGGTGTGCTGCTTCATTCATGCTGAATGGATGGAACAGAGATCTATTGCCCATAATAGTGAAGAGGGAGTTGGATGGATTACAGAATGCATAGGAATTGTGATGGGGATAAAAAGACAATGGTTCTAAGCAGGGGAGCCAGGACAGTGTAGAACAAGGCTGTGTGCAAAGAGAATGTGTGCATGTATTTTTGCTAGGGTAAGGTTCTGTGCACCCATGCACCCCCTACAGGCAAAAACACAGCCTGTAGTGTGAGGAAAATATTGAGACTTCATGGAAGAGGTCGCCTGAAGTTGACCATCCGATTTAATCAGGACATCTGGAAGCCCCTGCTTAGCAGTCTTAAGTATATGTGTCCAGTATAGATGTGCAGTTCTGCATTTGCAGGGAGATATGTTTGTTTTGCTTTCCTACTGCTCATGAATAACATTGAAGACTTGCCAGGAAATACATCTGATCTACATACTTATATAGCTCAATAATCATTGTATCATGTAATCGTCTCTCAGACATCTAAATTGATTTATTCTTAAAGCTTTGTACCAGATAAGATTGTAATTTTATGGATTTGTGGCCAAAGCAAACAGGGAATGTAGTTGGCTCTAAATTGTGTGGGAAACTTGCTGCACAGTCAGAAGCTGTGTGCCTGTGATGGAGCCATCTGCTTATTCTGAAGAGGGTCTCCTGCCCTGATGCTCTTGTGGCTGTACGATCAGGTGACCTTGTTTACAAGAAGTGGAAACAGCAACTGACACACACTGCAGCTTCTGTCCCCAAACCAGTGATCACAGATGGAGTGCAGCTGCTGCAAGGGATTCAGTGGTACCTTCTGGTCCCCTGAGGCAGCTGGTGCAGTTGCAGCTGCAGATGCCAGCATCTCTGCTGAGCAGCTGAAACACACAGACATGATACAGGCAAGTGCAGGGGTGTGTGGGAGGTGATGGGCATAAACTCCCTGTACCACTTGGGCATCTGAACCACTCTGCATCCAGTATGTCAGTCCTGGCCTGATTGTCTCTTTACCTGCTGTCACTGTTTCTGGTTTTGAGGGGAGTAACAAGAGAGCTACAGACAGTGGCAATATTATGGCATTACTTAATTTCAATTACTTATTTCTAATATCTGTGTAAAAAATCCTGAATACACATACTTTCTCTTATCTTGCTTGTCCTCGATTTAGTTCAGTGTGCAGGTCCATTATTGGGCTATCAAAGATAGGAAGGCAAACTCACAGTCTTCCACTATATGGGAAAAAATATTTTGGGAAATTCAGTGCAAAAATATGTTGGGTGCTTTAAGTTGAAATTGAGTATTTAAACAGGCTATGCAACGCCAGCAGTTACCACTGTGATTTTAAGCTGTAGTGACAAGTTATCTTACAGATTTGGTGAAAAACTTCTGAACTAACTTAAAAGAACTTTTCTAAAAGTATGTGATCTCTTGAGCTAACATTTATAGCACTCAGCAGTAGTGATATATCAGTTTGTATACATCATTGAACAAGCCTACCAAGTCACATCTGTTGACACAGTCCTGCACAGATTTCTTGAATTCACAGAAAAAAATTTGGGTTGCAATTCTGGCAGCAGCTATGGGAACGTTTAGAAACAAATAGTGACTTTGTTAAAACTTTGCAGTGTGAATAGCCCACTTCACAATAAAGAGAAAATCATTCCATAGTTGTCCAAATATATGTGTTAGTGGTTGATATATTTTATGGGAATCCTTCCTAAACTGGAAGGATGTGCCTGTGTCAAGGGTTGGATACTGAACTCTTAAACTTTGTGACTGTTTATTTACTGTCTACTCTGAGAAAAACATGCTGCATTTATCTTTTAAACCAGTACTTACTTTATTTCTGTTGCTCTGGTTATTGCAGTTGGCAATTACTCTACAACAGCCTTTTTCCCCTTTATTGTTTTATGGGATTTCTTTTGGCTCTGCCACAGGAGCTTACCATGAGTAAAGGTTACCCTTCTGGTACCGAAAATATAAAATACTTTTTTCTGAGGATATAGGGCATCAAAAGAGTGAATAGAAGGGAAAATCTTAAATTAATATGAATAAAAAAAACAGAGGGAGGAACAAGCAGGTGTAAAATATACAGGGTACAGTTGTTCAAGTATATTTTTTAGTGGCCAGGTTTTGTCTTTTTGTTTGGGTCTTTAATTTTAAAGTATGTACTGAGAAGACACTGAATAATTTTTGCCTAAAAAACAGTAAGAAGCAGCCTAGTTCAGGTAAAAGTATTTTCTAACTTTCAGTGAATATATTAGAATGTTTCAGTATCAGAATAAACTTGAATTACAGATGTTGCAATATTTGCACGTTGCACAGTCTTATACTTGTTACTTTGTTCAGTATTTTTCCTGCAGTTATTTGTATGTGCAGTTGCTCTTTTCAAACTCTTTCCTAGTACAGCATTTCCTACCAAGATCCCTATATTCTTGGGATGCTGGCTGCTCAAAAACTGCGATTAGAAGTGGAAGTACTCTACTTACCTGATTTACAGTTTCTTTAGTGGCTTCATGCTAAGTGTTACGAGTGATGAATATCTCAAAGGGAAGATACTGCCACTGGATGGTGCTATTGTTATGTTATTTAACTCTCTGTGATAATGGCATGAAATCTCCACCCCTGTCCCCTTGAAAGATTTTGTGAAGATCTGCTGCAGGAAGTCCTATGTATAGAGGTCACAGTACCAGTAGTAAAATAGTCATCCACAACCTGTACCTTCCTGAAGGCTGGGCAAAGGTAATTCTGTCTGGAGTGATCTGCATTTGAGCTTTGCAGATGAATGTTTAATACAAGTTTGGATGACAGCCTGCCTTTGCTGACACAGTTGTTTGTAGGGAAGGTGATGTTCTTGAGGAATGGGATACATTTGAGCCAATCAGCTGTGTGAAATCTGCATATTCATAATACATCTAATTATCCAGAAAGAGATGCTGAGTTACTGAAATTGTCACTTTGAACGGTTTCCTAACGAGGGGACTGTCTTTTAAAACGGCAGGGGTTACATAGTTAGCTACCTATTACATTACAAAAAAAAAGTTTTGACTGTTTTATGCAAATATACTGCATTACCTTGTATAAATGAGAAGGTAAATCAGCTTTTGAAAGCCCTTCATGTTTTTTTGAGGGTAGAGAAAATGAATTTTTCTTACAAATTTGCATTTCAAGAAGTAAATAACTACTTGAAAAGGTGTGCTTTCTTTTAAAGATTGCAGTTTGATAAGCTAGAGATCTGAGTGTTAAAATGGCTTTAGAAATTTTTGAAATTCGTCCCTGAATATGCTATGAACAATTGAAAACATACTCAAATTTTCTTATAAGATGGCTTAAATATGGATTTTTAAGCTTGCTCTCTCTTTCCCTTCCATTTTCATTCACATATCTGTCTGGAACAATTGGAGTAAATTTTTTTAAGAGGCCTGGAAGAGGAGAGGAAGGGGAAGAAAGAAAGAAAGTCCCTAGAACCTAAGAAAACTATTGCTGTTGTCAGTCCTGACTTCAGAAGAAATTATGAGATTTGGCAAGACACCTTCTTGTGTATTTATAGCCTGCCTCTTTTACCAATTGAGCTATTCTGTGTCTGTCTCCAATAACTCCTAAGCTCAGTGGGCAATGTCAGAACCGTGTTTGACAGGGAAGAGAAAATGTGTAGGATAAGAA
The DNA here is from genome assembly GCA_013397375.1 of Toxostoma redivivum. NCBI lineage: Eukaryota > Metazoa > Chordata > Aves > Passeriformes > Mimidae > Toxostoma > Toxostoma redivivum. The sequence continues at coordinate 721,020 of VXBI01010007.1, forward strand.
GTTACTGGAAGTCTCAAGCAAGTTAGGGGCTTGATAAAGAAGAGAATTGCATGTACAGAAAGGGGGGTGAAACACAGACTTTTTTTTTTGTGCAGCAGGATCATGCCTGATGGACTGGAGCAGCCTATGGGCACTGCCCAGTCAACCTCAACGCAGGAAACCATAAATCAGCGGGTCCTCTCTTTTCACCAGCCAAGCAGCTGGGCTGCAGGAGGTGGGGAGAAGAATGAGGGGGAGGAGGTACTGTGAAGGGGCTTCAAGAACATGGCAGTGAAGTAAGACTGATGGTATAGCAATTGTAGAATATGCATTGTTAAGAAACCAGGCTTCTTTATTAGAAGCAGTTTTACCTACAGCAGGTATATTAAGAGGCTACTTCTTGGATATGTTCATTACTTGCTGAAATCAGAAGTGGTGTGCTTGCTCCATCTGCACCTGAAAGACCTTAGTTTGTTTGTGCTACATCTGTCCTGGAGTTCTAACTTTCATTTTATTACTTGAATTCTCTAATGAGAGTAGCTAGCTTTTTTTTACCACTTTTTTAAAACTTATTTTTGTTGTCAGACAACCTGTCCCAAAGCCCGTTTTAACAGGCATAGATTTCAGTCTTCTTTTTCTGGTGCAATTATTGCATATGATTTAAATTACTTTTTCTCCTTTCTGTCTCAACCCATTAACTCTTTTACTGTGTCAAATTTACTTGCTGTTGTAGATGTTAGCCCTATCTAGCACAGACATAGTCAATGGCAACTTAAACTTTTGAGGTAACACTAAGTGTATAGTCATATAAGGTAATGCTGTGTATCTTGAACGCTCAAAGAGAAGGTAATTCTCTTCCTAGAGCTCTGATCAAGAACAGGGTTAGGATAAGGCAGGATGGAATTAAACTGTGAGGAGCTGGCTTGAAGTGTTGACAGACTTTCTGAGAGAAGTCTGGGAAAAAATTCAGAGGCTTAAGGACATGCTGGAGTACTGTTTGGTGTAAATGGAGATTCTTGGGGCCAGGATGGGTGCAAGAGAAGATGCAGGGTGTGCCTGCTGGAAGCTGAAGTGCAGGAGTTTACAGGGAGTTGACCAACATGCTTTGGAGCTTCATGTGAAACTTTTTTATGAAGGTGGTATTGATCTTATACTTGGAATGTCTATTGGGCTGAAGGTTGTACTTACTTAAGCAGGGAGATGTAGGTGGTAGACGTTGAAAAGAGATGCAAAGCTTTAGCTTAAATATGTCTAGGACATTATCTAAAAGGATTATAAATAATGGACCCATTCCTCTTGCACTGAGGGTTGAGAAGAGATATAATTGTAGTTGAAAATCCTCTTCATTATGTTTAAATAGTTTAATAGAATATGCAACTCTTCCCACTTGATACAAACAAATGGGCAGCTAGATCCTGTTTTGGTTATATTTGAATTTCCACTTGGCTGAAGTTTTAAAAAATTGCTTAACATTGAAAAGGACCTGAAATGCTTAAAAGTAAGTGAAAATCTTGAATGATAATCTTATTCCATTTACACAGCCCTGTAAGCTGCATGACTTCTTTTGGTGTGATAGATTTTTGTTTCTTCATCTCTTGAATACCTGAAGATGATGTGTTTCAGAAAGAAAAAAAGGGAAAATTACCTTTTCATTTTCCTTTGTGTCCTCTTCCTGGGACAAACTGAGATCATCTGCAAGATCAAATACCTGCAAGAATCTGTATTCTTGTAATTGAAAATTGGAAGTCTTCTGTGGATGTTTATTGGACAATGTCGTGTCTGTGCGGTACTAAAGGAATTTGATTACTGTATTTTATTATTTCATTGATCATGCTTTCTATCACATTTTTTTGTAGGTCACTATAAAATAATTTTACTTAACAGTGGGGGAGATACCTGACATTATTCACCTCTCTAGGTTTTTTCAAATTCTTCTTGATTTACTATAGGCTCAAAAATGACCATACAAAAAAGTGTCAATGTCAAACTGGAATGAAATTTCTGAATCATTGTAGCTGGTTATGTGATTCCAGATACACCTCAGTTTTTCAGGGGTCTTTTTCTTGATTATTTGGTTTGCATGTGGAAGAGTCATTATATTCTATTATGTGACTGCTGCTGTGCTGTCCAGCTTCTGTATAAAATAGTGAAGCAGAATGATCCCATTTTTGAAGGAATATTAAATCCTAGGTACATTCCCACATGGAGTTCTCATGTTCAATGTGTCATAGGTCTGCCTCACTTAAATTCTTATTACTATAGATTCATTTTCTGAGTGTAATGAAGTAACACATCACAAACTCATGTTTTAGTCAGTGTGATTGTGAATATAGATAGGGTGTTCAACATAAAGATGTAGTAGTAACATATGTCTTTTTAAAAATTTATAATGTACAGTAGTTGTGATCAATTTTGTAAAACAGATATTGTTTCAGAACATCCAGCTTCATTTGATAAATAAAGACAATTCTTTAAAGATACCGTCTGTCCAGGGCTCCTATTTTTGGGTCCAGTAACTTTGTAGTGTAAATTCATGAATCTTCATTGATTATTAGAAGTCCCTTCTCCAACATTTTTCCAGTCATCCATTTATTTCAACTTTTCTTTCCCAATTATAATTTTTTTTAATCTCTTTTGTAAAAGCAGTTAGAACTCAGGGTTAAACCTTAGTGCCCTGTGTCACCTCCTGCATCTTGGGATACTATTCAAATGCTCTATCTTGCAAGAGTAAGAATCTTTAATAGATGCATTTTAAGGAGGGTGAAAACTGGCCTTTTATACTGCTCCTCTGACTTCTTTTGGTAATATATCCTGGTTTCTTCTTCAGCTGTTATCCATATAGCAGTTGTGTTAAATCTGTAAGCTGGCTTTAATTTGTTACCTTGTTGTTCCACTCTTTCTGTAAGATGGAATTGCTGTAGTTGTCCTGTTTCAGTTCTGCTGTGCCTGGTCCTGTCTGGGGGAGCTCTGTCTTTCACTGTGAGGAGACACATGCACAAGTAAAAGAGGAGGGTGGAAATCCTGGCGTTCTCCCAGGAACAGCTTGCCTCCTCTGCCATAAAAACTTCAGCGTTAGGGATGTTGTCCCGGACTTGACAACAGCCTTGATAGGGAGAAAATGCAGACTGTTGGAGAGTGGTTTTTAATATAAAAGAGAAGCTAACCAAGATCAAACTAGTCTGGAAGTTTAAGGCATGCAAACTGATCTAAGATGAAGCATGCTGAAATTGGTAAGATGGTTGGATGAAGGAATGAAAATCGTGCAAGCAGTATCTTGACAGTTAATGAAGTGAATTATTTTTTCTTGTGAAGTCCTTGATAAACTGAGGTAGGAAAGGGCATATGTAGGTGTTAAATTTTGCATTAAACACCCAAAAACACAAATGAGAGGGAACAGAGCAGGGAAATTTCACATATTATGTCATGACTTGTCTCTGAGTACTTGGTGTTATTTAAAACAATTTTGTTGAATTGGATGAACTTTGATCCTAATGAAGAACATTTGATTGAATTAAGTGCAGACTTCAACTAGTGTTTATCTTGAAGAATTGTTTGCAAGTGTTATATGTGTATATAAACAATCCAAAATTAGTGTGTTTAGTGTATTATACCTTAATATGCAAATTTCTGTTAGCCAAGATATATATATATATATATATATGTTTACTGCTTTCCAAATTGTGCTTGATGTTTCAATTTCTCTTAGCAGAAAGAAGAATTCATTTGGACTTGCTTTTTCTTCCTGCTCTTTCATCCTGCAAATATAGGTTTGGAATGAGGCAGTCTTCAAGGATGCAAAGCAGTGTTAGCCTTATCCTTTGTGGTGCTGATAGAGTGGAAGCAATTTGCTCCAAGTACCCTACCTTGAGAGCAGACATTGCTATAACCTTATCTCCTCTGTGTACTTTGCAGTGGAAAGGTGAGATTATGGCTGGTTTTGGGAGATGAGGGGAAGTATTGTGATTGTCTGATGTATAATGATACCTATAGGTTACTACAGCTCTGGAAATCAGACTTGGAATGCCACTTTTGTTTGTTTAAGTAGACTGTGGGTTATCTAAGTCAGTGTTAATATATAAATGAAGGATGCTTAATTAAGCTGACTTACTGGAATTGCATACAAGAATACCAATTGGGAAGATGGATGTAATGTGTAGTCCTAAAAACACAGCAGGGAATTAGCCTTTGAGGAAAAGACCTTTAGCAAATCTGGATGATGTCTGGACAGACTGAACTAATGTGTTCTGTAGTTGCCTTGATATTAGTGTCTAGTTTGGATTTCCTCTGCTTCTGAACTGAATTTTTCATCTGTCCCCACCTATTTCACTTGACTTCCCATTGTAGAGTGTTCTGTGAGCACATAAACAGAATTCTTTTTGGACAAAACAGGAAAGAATGTTCCAAGACTTATCTGCCTCAGCTGCTGTGAACTCAGGCTCTGGGGGCAGGCAAGAGCTAGTCTGACAGTTGCCATGAAACACTCATACAATGTGTGGCTCTTCCTAAAGCCAGCTAATTGTCTGGCTCCATCATGGCTCCACGTATAGGAGCTTGAAATGAGTTTTAGATCTAGGACTTCTTGGGGCAATACACTACCTCCACAAGCTATCTGCATGCTTATGTTGGCATTGTTAAGCCTTTCAAATGTGGGGCTGCTGCTGTTGAGCTCATAGCTGTAAATGCATTTGAAGCTTTTATCTTATTTGAAGAATAAATAGGTAAAGACATGGTGAAGAGTTCACATTGTTCTTGGAAAAGAATACTGACCAATGTTGAATTTAAAGATGACAGAAATCAGGACTGGACTGGAATGTGTGGCTGTTAATAATGCTTGTTTGTTAGCTTAGGGATGTCTTCATACAGTTAAGAGTTTATAAAAAGTTTGCTCTTCAGGAACTGAATTTGGAGTTGTAATAGTTGGCTGTTCCTCTTTCTGCAGTTCAGTTTAAGTTCTACATTTAGGCTTAGCACAAACTGTTTTAAAGGAGACTTTACCATCACTGCAGGATTTTCTGGTATAATTTCTATTTTTAATTTCATTTGCAATACTAAGATGTCAGAGTAATTGCTGCTTGAAAAATCAATTAAGTAAAACATAGTTCACAGATATTAAATAGGAATAGAACATAGAAAAATTGTTGGGAGTAGCAAAAGAAAGACATGGAATAGCTGCGCTTTTGTACTACCCAGGTAGTGAGTGAAATAAGCAGCATTGCTTGGGAGTTGCCACCCTCTGACTCTTGACATAAATGAGAGAAAGTGGTTTGAGTTTTGACAAAAGGGAGTAGGAAGTTGATAGATGATGCATCTACTGTCCTCTCTGAGGTTTACTTTTTATTTTCATTTTCTTGTTATTTGTTCTGAAGCCAAATCATCTCCATTTTCTTGAACTGATAGACTACTAAGCTGTTTCTTTGGGATTGATTTTGTGACTTCGGTTTTGATGTTAGACTTGAGCATCTAGACTAAGGCCTGATTCTCTAATGTATAGGATTTGAAATTTTTTGATGACTGTTCTTCAGCCTGTGATCGTTTTGGGTTTTTTCGATGTCTGCCAGATCTGGAGTTATCAGTGAACTGGAATTTCTGGTGAGTATTGTTATCACTGGTGAGTGAGACAGAGAGAGAAATCAGTTCTACTCTTAAACTTCTGGAAAAAGTACCAGTGTGTCTCAAATTGTCAATAGGCCAGGCATGAAAAAAATGACCTACTTCTGTGGATGAGAGAGGCTGCATAGTACAGACAGTACATTTGGATCACTGTGGTGAAAGCAGCACTTTGACCTTTCATGTGCTGCCCGTGTGCTGTGTTTCAGAGATTTGGAGGTAGAGGCTTGTGTCTTCCTATTGCTTTGTTTGGGGTTTTTTTCTTAAACTTTATAGCTGAGTATTCTTAACTTGTTTGAATTCCTGTCATAGTCATGGTGTGGTCGTTGTAAAATTCATTTGTTAGCCTTTCAAAGGAAGGATGTGCATGCTTATTGTAAATTACATGCATCAAATTGATTTGAAATTGGACCATTAGTTACATTGATTTAAAGTGCCAGAAAATTGATCTAAATTTCATAATTTAAGAATGGAACTAGTTTCTCTTACTTACATGAGGATGATTTATTTAGAGACCAACTGGAGCATGAGTACTTGTATAATAAAGTAGATAATGGAGTGACAGTAGTGCTGGGAAAGAAATAAGAAGGCTATCATAGTTTGTTCAGGGAATAATTTCATTGTAACCTACTAAAAATCAAACATACCTGAATATTTCTAGAGTTCTTGTTAAAATGTGTTTCCACATACCATCACATTTTTAACAATTGCATTTCTTTCCTTTTTTAGTATGCTTTGAAGATGTGGTTGGCAAGATTTGGTTATGTCTGTTTAATAAAACCTTCAAAATAAAAGGCTTTTCCTGTGTAATAAGTGAGATTGATATTCTAGCATATTAGATTTGGAAGATGCTGATTAGGAAAATTAGGAAGTTAAGTATACTGGAAAGTTTGAAAAGGTGTCAGACAATGAAATTAACCCAAGAAGCAACAGTTGGGGGAGGTGTGTGGAAATAAAATTTGAACTCTCTTTTTGTTTCTAAACCATTACAAAGGGTGATAATATTCTGGGTAAACTGTCAGTCCTGTGGCTAGTGTGTGGAGCCAGCAAATACAGTTAGGCCATGTGGAAATGTACACTGTGTTTTGAATAAAACAAAATGAAATTGCACAAACTTGGAGTATAACAGTCTTCCAGCAACTTAAATAGCAGATTACCAAGTGTAGGTGACATTGGCAAATACTCTTATGTTACAGAAAATTTTTAACCTCTTGAGACAGTTAATTCTGTTACCTTGGATTACTTAATGGGAAGAAGTGCATCCATTCGTTCATTCCTGTAAGTTGTGATCTCTGATCCACAGGGTGTTCTTAAACTTTAAATTTTTTTTTTGTACAACTGAATTTGAATGTCTTCATACTGAGCTTTTTCTTATTTGTCTTAGATCCTTAATGCTGCCAAGCATAGACCCAGGTTTGTGAAGGTGCCCTTTGTTACAGGGGGCTCGTGCCATAGTGCTGTGCCTTACTGAAGCCACAGGTCTCTGAGGGCTGGGCTACCTGGCATCCTCTATTAATGGTCATGGAAATGTGCAAGGACAGCCTGAGAACCAACTGTTCCTGCTAAATATTTTCTTGGTGCTGAAGGGTAGTGGTGATGCATATGCTTTGAATTAACTTTATATCAATTTCATCATTTTGGTGTTTGATTTTGCCAAAGTCATGTTTTTGACATGGGCTAATTATCTTCAACAGATATCTGATTTTGTGTTTGTTTGGTGTGAATGGATTTTCCTAAGTGTGCGAAAACTAAATCAGGACATTATGATCAATTATGGTTATTCCTGTTGTATTTCACTATAGTCTTAATACCTTGTATATGCAGAGAGCAGCACTGCTGCTAAGCTGTGTGAGTAAATAATGTGTGTAATTAGATTACTTGTTAGCTTATAAGAATACTTTGGAGGGACCAGTATAGAATTTGAGAGCAGGAGTGGGGAAGAAAATAAAGAAGGGCATAGCCAAGAAGGTAAAAATTACTTCAAGATTTTGTTCATGTAGTAAATGCATCTTTTTAAAAATTGCATTCTAACTTGCATTGTGAGTAGTGCCATTAGTAATGAACATGATAGAGGGACCTGACAATGTATGAATTATCCACTGGTAGATTGTTATATCTTTGTTGTTAGCATGCAAGATAATGAACATAATTACTGTGGCAGTGTACTTAGGAGAATGTGCACTTCTTCCCTCTGTCTGGACTGGAGCTACCATACAAATGAGTTTAAAGCAAATGTGGATGAGATCTGGTAGCTGAGTTGCTGCTGCATATTTCCCTCTGCTGCTTTAATAAATGCATATGCTTTGTACACTTCAACCTTAAAGGTGTTTTGGGTTTTTTGGGATGGATTTTGGTTTGTTTTTAATTTTGGAGAGTAATAATCCTTCTGTTCTCAGTCTGGCAATATTGTGTATTGTCTGAAAGGATTTGATGTTTAATTGTAGCAGCTTTGTAGATGTACCTTCTTCTGTTAGAATGGTCTATTATAGTAAATTAGTATGAACAGTCTAATTGCTTAGGAAATCCAGGGTAAAAGGTTAATCAGCAATTTAACTTTCTTTAAAAGACTTAGCTTGTTATGACTTACGTGTCTTGAAGAGCTCCGCAGGCATTAGTTTGTATGCTCTCTAATCTGAGGATGTCCACCTGATCTTAAGTTAAGCTTTCTTGATAAACCAAGTACTTCTATTTTCTGTTTTATATTATGGTAACATAAATTATCTGTAATAAGCCGTTCTAATTAATGTTGGTAAATCTAGAGCTCTGCTCCAATTACACACTAATCAATTATACACTAATTGAATTCTACTTAGCTTGATACAGTGCATCATTAATCAGGTTCAGATTTAATACAACAGATTTACTGTACTAACCAAAAAATTGGTGCATTCAAGTAGGGGGAAACACAGAAAGTCACTAGGCCGAACAGTGTGCATAAATACTTTCTTATCAATAATGTGTTGCAGAAGATTTAATTTTTCCTGAGGGAAGTATAACTGAAACTAGTTCTTTGTGAACAGATTATTGTTAGGAGCTGAAAGCACTGATAATATAATAGATTTAAGCAGATCATGGTGCTTGTTCTGAATGTTATACCTAATTATCTAATACAGGCAGTTGCCTCACTTCTGTTATTGAAATAACTATTTATAAATTAGATGTGTAAATTCTGCTCAGACTTTTAAAGGCTTTATCCATAAATAACTCTTCAAAGGAGTTTGACCTGTCCATAGCAGTGAGGCAAACACGTGTGCAAGGAGCTGTCTGCACGCTCTCTTTTCCCTCTCCTTGTGCAGGGCCTAGGAATGACTGAAATCTGCCACCTGGAGACTCTCTAAAAGTTTAAGTTGCAGGGTGCAGTTACCTTGAACAGTAAAAGGCCACACAGAGCTAATATGGTTTCCAAGAGGCCTCCCAAATAAAGACATTAACCAGACAAATAGAGAATTCTTCCAAAAAAGAAGAGGCAGCTCAGCTAATAAAACAAGGTCTGCAGATGAGATCACTTAAAAACCTCTGTGCCTCTCAGAATTAGTTGAAGGGGAATAAGTGAGTTGAACAGGTATTTAATAAACTACTAGGTAGGAATGAAGTTGAATAATAAATAAAGTTAAATTTTCTTGCTCAGAGGACAGTATATTAAGTTCTCATGTATCTTTGCTGGAGAAAGAGGCAGGAAGACGGGTTGGGGAAAAAATTTTGGAAACTATTACTCGAAAACAGGAATAAGAGACCACATGGATAATGGTCGCTATCTTCAGGTCTGCTGTTATGGATAACATGCATGTTTGCAAAGAAAGGGATTTGAAAAAATACTTTTTTGTGATTCTGCCTGTTTAGGAACAAAAAAAGTCATGACCAGGACTTATTTGCTTTTGCCATATAAGCTCTTGGTGTGTCCACATTGAAGATTTCTACTGATAACATGCATGCATTAAATTCTTAAATCTGGATGGATTGAATTTATGGCTTTGGAAAATAGTTATTTGTCTTTTAAAATCTTAATTTGAGCTATGTGATGCCTTGACTGTCATTGCCGTTGCTGCTGCATTTTCCTGTCCTAAAAGTTTAAGCCATATTAAAATAATCATGTGTTCAGATGAACAGCAGCTTCAGTTCATTTTTTCCAGATTTTCAGATCAGCCTTTTAGAGCTCTTCAGGTTGCACAGACTTGATTTAGCTTAATAATCTTTGCCAGCCAAGTCTGATTTCTCTGTTGTTGCATCTAAAACTGAAAAAGGAGGTAAGAAAAGGTCTTTGAAACTTCTTTGAATATTAAATACTTCATATCTTCAGGATGTATCTTTGTCCGACAATATCTAATATTTTCATTTTGTGGATGTATTTGTTCTTTCTACAAGTTAACAAATGCATAGTTAGTATCAGTTCCAGTAACAATGTGAGGATTGTATATGACACATAAGGGTTTCCTTTTGGGAGTATTTTCAGTGGGGATGTGCCTCTTCATTATCTCTGAAAGTGATTTGAAATAATTTGCCTTGTTTTATGGTAAAACTGACCATCCACATTTATACAGGCTGTTATTGCCTTCTCCACTAAGGTGACAGTAGCTGTCAGCAGTATGATTGCCTTAAATTCTTTAGTCTTGATAACAAGCAGGTATCTCCATGCTAGTGGTCTTTGACAATATGATCATACACTATTTTTTATGTAGTACTGTTCAGAGCACAATATGGAACAGAAGGTGATTCTGAAATGACAAGATGTCCTTGTGCATAGAGATCATTCACTGTGGAAGATGGGATATATGCATAGGAATTGAAAGAGAGAGTGTACATTGTACAGGTCCCTGTACAGCAGAATTGAAGAATCTCCTGGAAGACTGATTTCTGGTCTTCTGTGTAACTTTTCTAATTTTCACACATGATTCTTTTTTCTTTTCCAAATGTTTGACTTCTGGTCTAAATATATGCACACATATTTCCAATGTGTTTTCTATATGTGCACACACATACTTCTTTCTGATATTTGGGTTTTTAATTTTTAATACTGCCCTTGCTTTTTTTTAGTATTCTTGTATGAGTTAAAAGTCAGGAAAGTGATTTTTTCAAGACTGTATTAGTTACCTCTGTATCAAATTCTTAGCTATTATTGAAGGATAGCATCTTTCATTATTGTGTAGTTACTAGAATGCAGGCTTTAAATACAACTTTCATTTGGCTCTGCTTTGACAATAGTAGTTAATAATGTATGGTTTTTGTTAAAGCACTGTTGAAAAAATATCTTATTGAGCTATTTGTGGTGTTTTTTTAAAAGATGTTTAAGATTTCACATCCAGTTTAACTGATCACAGATGAAACTGTAAATTAATACCTCATGAGTTTTACTGACTGCAGGGCATTGTTTGTGATTCAAAGCTGCTTTGTTCCTTCTCACTAGGAAAAGCAAACAAATTAGAGTTCACCATGATATCAAACTACTTATTAAAACTGAAGACTCTGATTTTGAATTTATTATTTGACTGTGACTTTTATTATAACCTGTTAAGAACATATTTTTAAAAGCCTAGAATTTGAAGGATTTAAATAGAATATATAAAATTGGTTTAATTGTTGGTCGTAATTCACCTTGGTTGAGATTTCGTTTGAATTTTGTATTTCAAAGTGAGAAAATGTAAGTTACATTGGTTCAACTTGTTTTTTGATATGTTTCCATTGCTACTGATTTGTATATGATCTTGATACAAATAATGGCTCTGTTGTAGAAAACCTTCATTCTTATCTAGAGAGAGGATAAATGTTTGTTTTTTCTACATCCTTTTTTTGTATTCTCTAATGTCAGAAAGCATTTGTAGGAAGGCTTTTATACTTTTACTATTTTTGCAGAATTAATGAATAAAAGTTGGAGAGGGAAGTAGTTGCACAATTGGAGACATTCTTCCTATACCACAGCTAAGAAATTTCTGCTAGAAAAAGTTTGACTTTGCCTGTGACCAGAGTGGCATATTCAAGGTTACAGGGGAGTCACCCACCATCTATAGGTAGTGACACTATCTTTAAACTCTCTACTCAATAATGCTCACTGTGGATCATCTCATAAGGCCACCAAAAACTACATTTGAGCTGTTTGAATTGGGTGCTATTGCTGTAGTGTGGCAAACACTGGCCAGCCTTGGGCATAAGAGCAAATGCAGTTTTGCATTCAGTTTAGCCACACCAACATTGGTGTAATCCACCCAAGTGTTCTCAATAATGAAGCAGTGTGCAATGGTGACCAAGGCTGTTTAAAACAGCTGAAGTGGCTCACATTCCTCTGCTTGATTTTATGTAACAATGTAGTTATGGTCACATCCAGTCAGTTCAAAGGCTTAATTACTGGTATTTGAGACTAGAGGGAAGGACTGTGAACTATAGCAAGCATTACTAAGGATTTGTGTTGAAGAGTCATTGTTCAGCTGTCCATATTGTTTCTAGACATTTCTTTTCTCCATTAAACTCCATTTTTTCCAATCTTTTCTTAAGAATTGGTTTGTGTGCAAAATGTTATTATCAAATCAGTGGTAACTGTGAGACAGTTAATTACCAGGTAGTTATGCACAGATGTTTTGTTTCAGTGCCTTTCCAGAGAAAGAAATTCACCTTTGCTGATGTGTGGCTGCTGGGGATCCACATGGGATTTTCTGTGTCAAGAAGTGGGTCCATGAGAGCCTGATGAGTTTCAACAAGGCCCAATGGAAGCAGGGTCCTGCACCTGGGTCAGGGCAGCCCTTGCTATCAATTCAGGTTGGGGTGGGTGTGAAGGGGCTGAGAGCAGCCCTGCCAAGGATGACTTGGGGTCATGAGCAGATGGAAAGCTGAACATGAGCCAGCTAAGGTGGGCACACAGCCCAGGAAGCCAACAGCATCCTGGGTTACCTCAAATGCAGCATGGCCAGCAGGTTACGGGAGGGAGGAGATTCTGCCCCTATTCTCTGCCCTTGGGAGACCTCACCTGGAGTGCTGCATCCAGTTCTGGGGTCCTCAGCTCAGGAAAGACACACTCCTGTTGGAAAGGGTCAGGAGGAGGGCCACATCCTCCAATACATTCAAGGTGAGGTTGGATGGGGCTCTGAGCAACCTGATCTAGGTAAAGATGTCCCTACTTATTGCAGGAGGCTTGAACTAGTTGACCTTTAAAGGTTTTTTCTAACAAAAGCTAGCCTGTGATTTCACGGTCCATAATGTATTTCTGTACTTCCTAAAGAGAGGTTAATTTTTTTGCAGGCCTAAGGGTAAGAAGGTAAGTTTCTTCCTTCTTCATTGCAGCCTTCTTGGGAGTGGAGGAAAATTCTTTAATGCACATCTCCTATGACAAAATGCTGTTTTTAGAAATGCTGTTCAGCAAAAGAGTTGGTGGGGTTCTGTGCAACCTAACAGCTGACCATAAGCTTCTCAGTAAGTGCATGAAGAATAACACAGAATGTCACCAAACATATCTTGTTACTGTTGTAGTGGCAGGGTGCACACAGACAGGAGAAGTCAAAATTACTTTTGTCAGAGGAAAACTCAGGGTTGTCTTACTTGTCTCAGATATTTGTATTTTTCCTTTCAGTCCATGAATTCTTCTTCTGAAAATTAGCCTTTTTTGTGCTGTTTGGAGCATTGATTTTTGAAATTATACTATCTCCTTGTAGCTTTGCTATAACTTGATTTTTTTTTTGTTTGTTCTGTTAGGTTGGTGCCCCTGTGCCTTTCCCTGCCCTCCGCAGTTCGTTGCATATGCTAATTTCCCCCCTAAAAGGTGACCCTCTGAGATTGTGCCTATGGAGTGAAGAGATGGACTGAATTGTCATAGGCTGTGGGATGAGTTATTTTTAGCTGTTGGCATTTCAGGCTGGAACACTTCATTCTGTCGTGCTTGTTAATGAGTCATCTGGAGAAAATGGGCTTGCTTTCAGAGAGGGTCTGTAGCAAATAATAATAGGCTAATCTCTGCAGGAGATACTCTGTCAAGTAACTAAAACTTCAGCTAGAAAATGTGCTGAAATGGAGACTAATCTCCCTGTAAGAATAAGCATGCACTCACTATTACTATTATTGTATTATCACGTATATGAAAATCTCAAAAACTGGAAGACTTATGAAGAGCCTGGTAATGGTATAATAGTGAAACATTTTTGAGGAAGAAGGTTAATTGAAAATACTCACCTTTTAGAGATACAGAGGAAAATATAGTTGCTTCCTAATTCAGAACATCGTAGACTTTCTAAAATTTGAATGTGTTACCTAGTTCTAGAGGAATCTCCTGAAAAGATTCCTAAGTAGAGGAGCACTATAAAAAGCTTATGCCTTTGAGAGAACTCCAAATTCATTATAATTTTTTATTGTTTTTAAGGATTAACTAGCATCTTTGCTTTTCTCCCTACTGAAGACTATATTTCTTCTTTTTTTTTTTTTTTTACTTTTCTATGTGCAACTTGTAGTCTCTCCTTCAGCTTCTTCCCTCAAGGTTTGAAGGTTTTGTGTTGATACAGCATGGGAGGCTTTGCTTGGAGATGAAAATATCAACACTCAAGTAAAAACTTAATGTAAGAGTAACTAATCAAAGCTGTTGATCTGGTTGCTTTGTTTTTGTGTTATTGAAATTTCAGACTTTGGTAGTGCAGATGATTTCATTTGCTTAAAAAAAGCAAATATTTAGGGCAAACTATTGAATATTAGGATAAAAAAGACTCCCAAAGGCCTTTCTATAAGGGAGTGTTTTAAAGAATGGCTTGAGTATCAAGTCTTTTGTCACCTTTGGTACTTCTAATGCCACTTACCATCTGTACAGTTGTCTTATTCTGTTTACAGATCTTTCTCTTGTGAAGTGGATTACACATCTGAAGACTCCATTCTCTTTTGGTGGCAAGAGAGTGTTTCTTTTATAGCTAATTGTTTTTATTGTCCATTAATTATTTAGCTGTTTGGGTTTCCTCTTGATTTATAAATGGAGTACTGAGTTATAAATAAAAAAAAAGACTACTTTCTCTCACCTTATTGAGATAAAAATTTTTGCATTATTAGCAGGTGTTGACCCTTCAGAGTATATTAAGTCATCTTCTCATATTGCTGTGGTCACTCTACAAAATGCTTTAAACTAATCCAGTGTAGTGATTCTGATATTGCCAGTGTGTGCTGCTCCTAATTAACCCACAAGGCTTGGACTGGGTTTGTCAAGATAAATTGACATTTTAGAAATTTGGCAAGTATCTACAATGTGGACAGGAGCGTTGGGGTCAAAACCTGTAAATAAGCTTGTGTAAGTGTCAGTTTAACTGCAGTAGCATGGAAGTTTTCTTCAACCATCAGTAGGTGACTGTCTTAATGTATACTGAAGACAGAGCTGTACTGAGAAACAGGAAGGATAAAGAGAACTAAACAGGAAATATCTCTTGGTATTTACTGATGGTTGTGCTCAAAGCAGCGTTTTCTGCATTTGTTATTTGTTCATGAGAAAAACATGTTCATGAGGAAAACAGTTCACTGCATGTTAACAGGAGCTTAGAGTGGATGCATACTGTCTTCTTGGTCTGCATATATGTCTTGATCTATTTTAATGTTTTCCTGGTTTAAATGTGCCAACTGGCTACTAATTTAAAGAATTTAAAATAGCACAAAGGTTGGAGAAAAATAGATGTTTTAGCAGTGTAGTTGCATTGACATGGACCATTTATATAATTGTAATACAAAAAAAATGGCTTAGGTTGTGGTTAACAACTGTCATCATTATGTTGGATTTTGTGTTAATAGAGAATATTACTTAGATTAAATATTTTGTGATCTGAGTGATGCAGGGAAACAATTAGTTTATAATTTGGTTTTGAAACAGCTCTGCAGAACTTTCTAGTATCTTATTGGCTCTAAATCAGAACCCAAACTTTGCACCTAATACCTTTTTTTTACAATTTTTATACATTTACAGATAAAAGTACAAACTGTAAAATTTCTATGGTAAAAACATTTCTGTCTACTGTGTGTGTCTATGGATTTTTGGTGGGGTTTTTTGGTCAGTTCATTACAGTTTAATATGATTTGTACTACAGCTTTAGATAATTTAAATTGTAGCAAAGATACGGTCTAAGTTTTCTTGATGACTAAATACTCTTAATATTAAAATATTCTTGGCAAATACTTTATTAGGTTAAACAAATTTTCACTTTGATGTGAGCTGGAGTAAGTTGATGCTTGTGTAACAGCAGTTTCAATTAGCATTCACTAAAGGTTTATTGACAGTTAACACCTGGTCTCTACTGTGCCAAGTGGGAAGCATCTATTGCAGTCTTTTATATTTGTTGCATAATTAGGATTATGATCTCTAATTTGCTTTTAATTTTGTAAATCTATTCTTACTTTCAAAACCAGTTAGTGTTTACTTTTGTTCTTGCATTTTTATTGTAGATCAAAGATACTGATGATAAAAGGATTAAGTTCACTACTTTGTAATATGATAAACAACTTGCCCTTTCACTGTTTAGTTAGCAAGTAAATTTGGACATGAGAAATGTACTGGTAGGTCTCATAAAGCACATATTCTTCCCGTGCTGCTTCTGAGGAGCAAACAGAAAATGACATAGCTTTTTTAGAAGTAGTATTCTTGTACACAAGCTGCCAGATGTATACTGGGAACATCAGGAGCAAGTGTAAATGTAATGCTGCTGAGAAATAACAAAGGAAATGACCTTGTTCCTTAGTGCTCCCAAACAGACTTTGGTGCATCCAAGGATGAAGAAGGTAAATGCTACATTCTTTTCCCTGCCTGCAATGCCTTTTGATCCTTATTGGCTATGCATAAGGGCAGAGAGCTGTTTCTGCCTATGGTGTTTCACAACAAATACTATGATGAAAATCCCTGGATGTATTCACTAAATGTTTGAGTTTTGGCTGTAGTTTTGGAAGATCTTCCTTCAAAAAGACAGTGGGAGGAAAGCATGCAGTTGTAATGAATTACTGAACTGACAGAATTTCTTTACTAATAGTGTTCTTGATTACTGCCCTTATATAAGACTTCTTAAAATATTTTGAATAGAAACTTAATAGAGAGAGGGATGTTATAGTAATTATATATTATACTCAAATTTTGAGGTTTGAAAAGGTGCTCTGTGTATCTATAGTGTATGTATTTGTAGTGTTTAGAAACAGAATCAGAAACGTGATCTTTAAAAAATCTGGTGGTATAGGGTGGGGGGTTGTGGGATTTGTTTATTTGTTTTCATTTTCCTACACTACTGTAGAATACCAACAGAAAACGTGCCTTGTGGTTGATACTTCTGAGTGTAATCGTATACATTTTTGAGATGATGTGGAGGAAGATATCCAGATAATCTAGAATAAGGGGGGAGCTTTTCAAGAACACTTGCATACATTTGCCTCTGCTGAAAAAAAACCTTAGAGAAATTTCTTTAAATCATGATCTTAAGAGCTGATGTTTTAACCTTACATTTGTATGACTGTTACTTCTTCCATCTTGTTTCAATATGCCTAAATGCAAACACATGTGGAAAATGTTCTTTTGGCTTTTATCAAACTGACATTTAAGTGCATTTTTTTCAACCTCACTAACATTTGTGGTAAAATATTTCAAAGCTATGAATCTTGCAATTTGCCTATGCATTTTTTTTCTTCTTTCATATATTAACATTTGGTACTCATAATCCTAACCTGGTTGGAATTACTGGCTTTTTCATTTGGTGTTTGTTTGGATGAGGTGATTAGGAAAAATACTTCATGTGAAATTCTAGTTTGCAGCAGTAAATGCTTCCATGAAGAGTCACCGTTCTGTGAACTTTAGTAAATAAAGGAGAAAAATATGATGATATGCTCTACTCAATTGTGGCAGTCCTATTCCTAATAAATCTAGCTTTCTGTTGTGTTATATGTCTGTGGTGCTAACCTGTCTGCAATACTTCCTTCTTAGCATGCTTCATTCTTCCCCTTTACTCCCCTACCCATTCCCAAGCTCTTTAATTCTGTGCCAAACTAATAAGGAGAACTAGCTCTGCATAAAGTCAGTCATTGCCAAGCAGCTGTTATGAAGTTTTCTCATGTATTTCTCTGATTGTACCTCATTTCAAAAGGGGATTTTTGCTCTTTCAGGTTCAATTTTAAGTAAGAGCAACCAATTATATCTGTATCTCAATCTTAATTCCTTATATCTCAAAGAGTAGGGATGAATTGTTCATATATGTAACTATCCTTTCTAGGGTTTGAACTTTGAACACATAGTCATACAATTAAGGTAGAGAAATATTTAGAATTTAAAAATATGAATTGATTTTCTTTTGATCCATGGAATTAGTTCTAAAATATTCTCCCTTTTACTTCTGTTTAAAAATAATACTCTCTGATTTAATTATCATGTTTGAATATCAAGACTAGATCTTTTTCTTAAATGTAAATTAGATTTTTCTTAGGATGAAATGATGAAGGCTTCAGCTTGCCTGCTAACACTGACCAGGGAAGGTTGTCTTTCAACAACATGTGCCCCATCTGCCTGGCGGTGTGGCTGCCTGCATTGTTCTGGCACTGGCCCAGGCAGTGATGAAACTGAGAATGTGACAGATGACAGGCTGGTCCAGATGTACACATAACTACTTCTGCCATGCCCTGCAAAACAATCAGGATGCAGGTTTGGCATTATTTCATTGTTTGTGTTGGTTTATTCCTTGAGGGTTTCCTTAAAAATTGAAATAATATTTGGTGTTGTTCTTATAGTTTTACTGAGCTTTT
The DNA here is from genome assembly GCA_013397375.1 of Toxostoma redivivum. Taxonomy (NCBI): domain Eukaryota; kingdom Metazoa; phylum Chordata; class Aves; order Passeriformes; family Mimidae; genus Toxostoma; species Toxostoma redivivum. Next base: position 739,314 of record VXBI01010007.1, read on the forward strand.
AGTATTATTAAAACAGGTTGTAAAATATGATTCGTGCTCTCTTACATGCTTTCTTCTTTAATTTATGGAGTGATTTCATAGGCAATTGGACACAGGTTGCTTAATTTGAAGATTTAAGTAGATAAAAAAATGCAATTAAAAGGATCAAACATCTAACTGTCAGCGTATTAGTCTGGTTCTCCTCACAGCTGAACATTTAAAGCTATTGCCATGTCTTAATATGACTTCTTCTTGCCAGTAAAAATAAATATCTGGCAAAGGTGTCAGAATCACCATTAATTATGATTTTTAATTAAAATCTAATTAAAATTCATCCAATACCCTAAAAACATACCAAATCCTTGTCTACCTCCCTGTCTTAGAGGTATCAGCAATGGCTGCATCCCCAGCCCCAGCATACCTTTAAAGAAGAGGAGTTATAGACTTATGTGCAGCTCTCAACCTTTTATTGATTATTTAAGAGCTTTCTGTCTTAGTGGTTTTGAAGATTTTTATAACACCAAACAAAATATACGATCCAATGAAAATACTTTATTATTGTTATACAAAATAACCTGATTTTTGTCTTACATTCAAGCTGTCATTATCTGGTTATTTGTCATTCAAAAGGGCAAAAATTACTTTTCTCTCTAGCTGCATTTGGCAGGTGATTTTTTTATGTGTAGCTCCTGCTGATGTGTGCTATTGAGTACATCTTAGGTAATAAGCAGATATATCAAAAGATATCCAGGGCAACATACCCTGCTGAAAAACAAGAGATTACTTTTCTCTGTTTCTTGCAGATTCGTAGCTTCTGATATATGCATCAGGAATGTTTTTTTCTGCTGCATTCATAATGTAAGACTGGTACTCTGTGGCCATTTTACTCTTCAAAGAGGGTTTTTTGTAGTTTAATTATGTCATAAAGCATAACAGCATTGAATTGCTTTAATTTTCCATAGTGTAGCTCCACTGCCTCGTGTTGCTAGCTTTTGGTGGTAGGGAATGTTTTATGTGCTTATTTTTCTTGTCAATCTGATTTTGGAACCATGGTGGAACATGAGTGTATCTGCTGCTGTGTAACAAGAAGACAGTCGCAGCTCCAAAATCCTCAGAATTTGTGTATAAAGCAAGTTACGAGAGATGGGTATTGATCCACGAGAGGATTGCCAGTTATTAAGCTGGAGAGTAGCCTCGGGAAATCACACAGCCTTGCTGATGACTTTTTTATGACATTATGGTGAAAGATAGTTTGAAGGAAGATTTAAAGTAGTTTTGCTAATAGTCAGAAAATTCTAGTAACTGGACATTGGATGATATCATGGGCTAGCGAGAGAAAAGCTATTTTTGTTGACAGCTTTGTGCCTGGAGGCTGTTGTAAATCTGAATGCACCAAGTGAAGGATGGTCTGCTCAGTGCATAACACTTCGCAGGGCCTTGAGAATGTAGAGAAGAGACTTCTGCTTGCATGGATTGAGAAGGGGCTGTGAGAGCTGGGGCGAGAGGCAAGGGCTGGTCAGAGGGGCAGCTGACACAGATCATCTTTGCAGTTGTCTGAAGGGATTGAAGGGATATTACACGGAGTGCATTTTTCTCTGCAGTACAGTAAATCATGCTTTTTAAGAGGTGCCATGAGAAGGAATAGTGTAAGGTTTGCACATAGTTTAGTAAAAGCACACAGAGAAAGTGACTAGTGATGCTCAGGTTATGAATGGTCTGAGAGTCAAACAGGGTGGTGGAATTGTCAGCAGTGATATTTACTGGGGGGAAATTCTAACAGCTGCCTCCAGTTTGAGGTAAAGGTATGACATATGTAAGAAGAGTCTGTGCCTTCTGAAAATCAGCCTCCATCTCCTGTAAAGCAAGGAGGTGTATTTAGTTAAAAAAAAAAATAAGAAAAAAGGCAGATTATATTCTCATTTTTGTGTTCTTTTGTGTAATAGCTTCTTCTACTACCACCTTATAATTTTTTTTAATAGCCATTAATTCTGTCAAAAGTGAGGCTAGTGAACAGACTCACCTTTCAGTATCAGGTTCAATTAGGAGTACATTGTCTTTTGAAGAAGAGGAAAAAAAGCAACTGACAGAAGTGTTATTGCCTTTACTGTAACTGAGCAAAACATTAACATATTCTCTTTGGTCAGTGCTAGAGGTGATCAGCAGTATCACAGCTGAAAACATATGCTGCTGCAAATGCAGACTTATTTTTGTTAAAATATGCTTTAATGTGGTGGACAAATTCATGGTACTAAAAATAGGGGCCCCTTTACATGGTGCAGATTGTGGGATTTATTGTTCTGTTATTTAAGATAATGGTATGTTGCAAGGTCAGGAAAAGGGTCACAGTTCTCAGATACAGAATAGCCTTAGAAATACTCAGAAAAACCAGCAACTACAGAACATGAAACAAAAATAATATTCTATTGTGCTCATAGGGTTCTAATTTTCTTGAATTATCCTATGTGTGAGAGCAGCTTAGTTCTGAAGCATACACAGCAGCTCTATTCAGCATTCCTGAGCCTTGGAGCAGTTTCTACAGTTGAACTTCCTTCCTTCAAGGGGAGGCTTTGCTAAAGGCAAGCACTGTGTTTCTGAGGCATGCTGATATGAGTCTTCTCTTTGCAGGTGAGGCAGGCAGCACACAGTGACAAAGGCTGTATTCCCACACTGCCTGTGCCATCTGCTGACATTTGGAAAAATGTCCATCTGACTTTTCATGGGAGCGTTCTGAGTTTTGAGGTCATTCTTGATGCAATTCAGGCTCTGGTGGATTAAACCAACAGAATTTATATTGTCCTTCTGATGTGTCATGGAAAACGACCAGCAAAATTTACTTGTCTCACAGCTGTATGAGCTTGTTATGCTTTATATGACAGATATTTAGAGATGTTAAATTCGCCATCTTAATTTGAAGAAAAGGAGTTACATGTTTTTATGTTCAATCTGAAATAGTGTAGCTATCATTTGTCTTATTAAGTAATTGTAAGTAATTGCTTCAGTTTATTTATTAGATTACATACCTGTCACCTTGAAATTTTTATAATACAGATGGTATTTTATGGCAATTTCCATTTTTTTCCCTCCAAATTCAGATCGTGTCTATTTTGTTCTTCATTTGAACTACAAGATAATTATTTACATGCATACTTACCTAGACACAGAGCTGCTTACATTAGTGCTTAACTGAAGTATACTGTGTTTACAAGGTTTAACATGCCATTAAATAATGTGGACATGGAAACATTTTGAAGTTCCTTGAGGTAAAAGAATTAAAATATCAATTTGCATGCTTATAAATACACAAGAATACAAAAAATAACCATGTGACTTGCACAGTACATACTCAAATTGAGTGAAAAGGCAAAATGTCAATTAAATTAAAGAAAAAATATTGCCAAAATACTTAATTGGTTCACGATGGTTTGTCTTTGCTTGAAAAGCAATTCTTAAGAGACCTGTGGGGTTTTGTTATTTTTTTCCCACTTTCAGCTACTTGCTATCATTTAAGGTTTCAATTGCTTGACTTAGAACTGGTGGATAATTAGTAGTGTGGATAACTGTGAAAAGCATATGCAATAATTTAGTTCTTAATTCTTTCTAACTGTCTGCCCATTGGTAGTTCGCTGGGGTAAGTAGCTCATTTTTCAAACACTTTAAGTGGAAAGTACTGTAGAAAGAAAAATGCTCTTATTAATAAGATGGTATTGAAAATAAAAACCTTTTTAACCAAACAAGTAATTATTTGACAAATCTATCCCCAAAGCTGTTGTTCACATCATGTAAGAAGATTGGGGTTGTGAGCAGGAGAGAAAGGGTAGGGTTGGTAGATAGCATTCAACTTGCACTGTGATTGAAATAAAGATGTGTCACTCCTTAAAAAGATGCTAAAGATAAGCACAATAAAATATATTGGAATACATCAAAACTGGGCAAGCGTTGTGTGTTGAAGTTAATAGGCCTTAAAGGCAAATACATGCTATTAATTAGGGTAATGGAGATATTTTGAACCTCAAATCTGCAAACAAAGTTTACAGTAAACATCTTGACTTGCCTGCAGAAGTACTTCTGAGTCTAATGTCTTCTGAGGTTGCTAATCCTGCTGTTCAACCCACATATTTTGAAGTGTGCTTGGGATGCAGTATTTGTGCATAGCCACCCTACATTCTCCGTAAGTCCTTCATTCCAGTTTTCTTTTCTAGAGCCTTGACCAGGGAGGAGATTGTTTTTGAGTGGTTGGATCCTCTGATCAGAGCTGTAACACATATCCTAGACAATGAACAGCTCCTTACAGTCACTGGATCTTAACCAGATAGTGTGATCTGAAATGTGAGGCTGGATACTTCTGTTAAAAGTTCAAATATTTGTTTTAATATTCAAACCTAATATACTACTGAATGTTGACAGAGAATTCTATATTGTCATATTAGTATGGCTTGAAGGGTTTGAAAGTTCACCTGGAGACACCTTTTCTGTTACCAGGTTTTCTCACATATGGCTAGTTTTGTTCATCAAAGTTCTTCACCTGTCAAAATATACTATTTTATATGAGATCTTAAAATATAGCACTGTTGGTTGGGTTAAGTTAATTTTGAACTAGGCACTAGATCTCCTCAATCTTCTCTCTTAAGCAAGAAGCAGAATGTAAAATTTAATGAGGTGGAATAAGTTTCTGAGTATCTTAATTTATGTAATTTTTCTTCAAGCATGTATTTTACCAGTCTAACAGTTCATTGCAGCTGAGCTTATGCTTCAGAAAATTTTTCCCCTCCGATTGTTTACTCCACTCACAACTTTTAAGTGAAGAGTTTAATTTGATGTCATGCTTTGCATTGTGATTTGGACAAACTGAAGGAATGCTTCCAGCTTGCATTATGTGTAACAGTCGATGTATGTGAATTTCTTGTTTTCAAGTAATGTGATGCCATCTTCTTCATGACTTGTTCTGGAAGAAAAAATGTACAGTTTAACTTTTTTCTCTGTTTTTTCTTAACAGATTCGAAGAACTTGTGAAAAAGTTCAAAGTAGAATATCATGCTGGTGGTTCCACTCAAAATTCCGTTAAAGTGGCCCAGGTTTGTTCTTCCTTAGCAAAGAATTATTGATAATTTCAGGTGTTGTGTTTGAATCTGCTCTGTGTTGTGGGTTTCATCATGAGCACTGCAGAGTGGCTACTTGTGATTCTGTTGCTTAGCCTATGCTGATAGTGTTGTATGTGACTTGTTTTGTAGTTGTTCTTTTTAGTCTTTTCACAAGTGTTCTGTTAAGATTACAGCTCCAGCTGCAGTGTACCAGGAGTGAAAAGCTTTTGTCAAAGATGTGTGCTGGAAGGAGAAGAGGTGAGGGCAAGGTCACTAGCTGCATACACTGAGAAAAGTCACAATGGCAGTGGTTAAACACAAGTTGTTGAGTCTCTGTGCTTGGAGATTGTTGAGTCCTTTGGTCAGGCAGATGTAAATTTGAAGCTGATTTGGTGTGTTGGAGTGGAGAGCTGCAGACGTCCTGTCTAGCTGCCTTATTCTGTGATTCTAACCACATTTATCCTGTAAGAACTTCAAAGTTTGTCCATAAAAGACTGAAGCATAAAACTTTCTTTTATACAATGGGAATGTGTCTGGCTATGGGTGGGATGAACAATAGTAATGATGAATTTGGTTTCAGGTATATTAGGTTTTCTATAACTGAAGTATGCTTTTTGTCACACCACTTTTAAGGGTATACCTGTGTGCATATTTTCATGTTATGAGAGATGTAAAAATTCTGTTTAAAAATACAAAATTATACTTAAGACCTTCTTATTAATGATCCTGCAATATTAACTTTGAGGCTAGATAGCATTAAATGCACATTTGGAAGAAATAAAATTATAATATAATAAAGGTTGCCCTCCCCCAAAAAAGGAAAAAATTACTGTCCTAATTACTGCTCCTTTTTACAAAATAGTTGCTTCTTTAGTAAATTTTTCATTTTCTGAAACCCCTAATGTCTTGAAAATATTTTGGATTTTAAAAAAATTTGCATTTATTTTAATGCGTATAGCGTTGTCATTCTGAAATGGTTATATTTTTAAAATATAGTCAGCTTTCTGAGCTTCTCTTTTAGCCATGGGGTCAAGCCAATTTTTTGCTTCTGATAAGTGATAAACGCAGAGTTTCTAAACTTTGAAGTGTTCAAAGAGCCCAGGATTTTAATTCCATCTCTCCTTGAAGTGACCTCTGTGACATTAGCTAATTTATTAGTAAACTATGTTTCATTCTATAACTGTAATTAATCTATCAGCCCAGGTACTGTTCAATAGTTACACTATGAAGTACACAGAACTCATGTAGAGTCAAGGAAATAGATGGAATTTAAATCAGTGAAATGTAGGTATTTCTGTGTCAGTGTGCCTTTCTTACACTGATCAGGTTTTGTCAGTGAACTTTTCCTTTATCTTGGCTCCGAGCTGGGAGCCTCATTCAGCTCCAGTTGCCATCTGGAATTGTATTTGTCTCCAGAAGGTTTGTCATCTCCTAGTTTCTGTTTCAAACACGATTAAAACTTAAACAGTTGTGCATGAATAACATAACATCACTAGAAAACTTCAGAAAGAGAGATGGGGGGGAGAGAGAGAGAGAAAAAAGTGAATTCTGGAAATCTTGAAAGAAGCTGTTATTCTGTAAGCTTTAGCAAAAAAAAAAATGTGAGGATGAAAAAAAAGTAGTTGAAATGTAAACCAAAAATTGAATTTGAAATTCTGGAAGAGTTTTTGCTGCAATATTCATTGGCAGTTTGGAGAGAAGGAGTGTGTAAGTAACCTTAGAAGAGCCAACTTAAATATATATTAATTTGTTGAGAGTAATGGGAGAAATAAACACTGTTTCAGGAAGCTTATCTGGTGACTGAGAAGTTAAGGACCAATAAATAAGTTCAGAGTGCTGAGGTAGCCACACTTGGAGTGAATGTAGATTCTCTGTGAGAAGATGTGGGGAAGAAATCCTAATATAGCTCTTAACTAATTTCTCAACATTATGAGAAAAGCTTGAAAAAGGATGCTATAAAATGAGAGATAAAGCTAAAAGAGTTTTCTCCAACTGTTTAAAAGTTGGTGAGAAATAATGACATGTTAAGAAAGACATCCTTGGAAGCTTGACTACAATGAAATGCAACTGAGTAGAATGGTTGGAAATGAAAAAATATCTGGAAAATTCCTTTTTTAAAAGTTGAGTTCTGAGTGGGAAACACTTATTACTAAGGAATGTAATAGGAAAAGTTCAATTAAAAGATGATGGGATTAAAAAAAGGAAGCACTTAGGAAGCAGCTCAAGGTTATGGAATTTTTGATTCAGATAGATAGACCCTCTTTAAGGGTCAGAAAAGCAACACTATGTTGAAACAGAAGTACCCAAAGGCATTGAGTAGGAAAACTTTAGAGTATATAATGTGTTTTAAAAGAGAAGATGAACCTGTCAGATGCTTGCTTACATGGTGTATGGTGATCATCTGCTCATGGTGTATGGCACATCATCATCTGTTACATGTGCTCATATATTTTGGATATTTCCTTTGTACTTGCACAGTTAGTGCAGGTAGCATTGTTTACTCAAGAAATGCTCTCTCCGTTCTGAGCAGGGTAAGGCAATTTCTTTATGAACAAAAGAAAAAAGTATTTGTCATGTGTGAAAAATTTGAGATGGTAATGAAGCAATTCTGAATTACGAAGAAAACTGGGAAGAAAATTATGCTTAAATCATGGGGCTTGGAACTAAAATTTAAAGCAGCATCAGCTATAAAGGAAGTGAAGATTTTAGAAGTTTACAAAGAATTAACCAGAATTGCAGTTAAGCTGTGAAGAGCAGAGTTAGATTTTAGGTTTTTTTCTAGCATGTTAACAGAAAGGGAAGATGTGAAGTGCAGCCATGAAGGAGGAATTTGGCCGGTAAGGTACGAAAGGGAATCTTGATGTTTTTTCAGTGTTGCCTTGCAGCAGAGCAGAAGGACAGTGTGTGGCACTCTGCAGGATGAACAATAGTTGGAGAGCATCGTGAAAATCAGAAAACTGAAGATTTGCCCTGTCAAGTTCCCAGAGCAGACTTTATGTCTGGGTATCTCAGCAGGGTCAGAAAAAGTGAAAGGTCTGGATATATGAGGGACAATAGAAAAGGGTTTTGGTTTTTTCTGTAGAAGTGCTTCTAGTGTACAATGGAGAAGACATATTTCCACAAAATGAAATGTGGAAGCAGAGTCACATCATACATTAGAGGGAAAGCTCTGTAAAATGAAAGGAAAGAGCAAAGGAAAAATTCTTCTGTTGCAGAAGAAATACAGAAGACTGTTGGATAAACATTGAGAGGATGGAAGATAAATGACAAAGGGGCAGAAACTCAGAAATATCACACTCTTCAAAAGTGTGTTATATAAGCACTTCTATAAGTACAATAACATTTCTTAAAAATACCCGCAAATGGTGAAAGGGAGTACCAAGAACAATGTAAAAGTATTGAAGGGCAGTACTAAAGCTCTTTATGGTCAGATTTTCTGGAATATTAAAAGTTGTTTGAACTGATCCTGGAAAGAGTTAGGGAATCGTTATTATCATGGCTTGACTCATGATATGAAAGGGGAGGGGAGAGGGGGGAAGTGATTGATATATTCCAGAAATGACAGTAGCGGACATAAAAATTGAAAAGATAAAATAAATGAGACAACAGTTTAGTCATTCTTTAATGAGATTAAATTAACAGCAAATTATGCTTCAGAAATTCTAATTCATATTAGGAGAGTAATGGTGACAGAAAGAAGTGAGGAAAGTGGAGGCAGAATGTGAGAAAAATGACAAAACTGAGAGAAAAGTTAATAAGTAATATGGAAAAGTATAGAAATCCCAATGTTGCTCTGATTCTGTATTCCCTCACTGTCCCATTCTTGTTTCTTCCTTACCAATCTGCTTTCCTAGTCAACTCTAATCCTTCTTGCATGTAAATTTGTTCACCTGCAAACTAAAGATGGCTAACTACAACAGATTGAGTACTTATAAGGTCTTAAAGAAAAGTCTTACTCAAGTATCATTTTATTTGAGACTTTAGTACTCGCTGGAAAAATAAAGATACAATGTAAAGAATGGGAAGAGGATAAAAAGAATAAAAAAGGGCTTTCCCGACTGCAGAACAATACAAAAAACAGATGGAATCCAGATAATCAGTATAAATGCAGGTAATGTGTTCCTAAAGGTGCTATATTACTATTAGACACAGTTGTTGGGTCGATTTTTTTTCTTAACCCACCAATAAGACGTGTTGATAATTTTGTTGATGAAGCTTCAGTTTATCAGGCATCAGTCACTAAAAACTGCTTGATAATATTTTGGAAAATGAGGACTAGAGAGGATGACTGAATTGCAATCCTTTCATTTCTGGAATAGAAACCGAAGTTAAATTTTCCTGTTTGCTTGGCATTAGAATTATCCTTCTATACTAACTTTTAGTTTTGCTGTATGTTTGAAGTTGTGATGCATTCTTAGAACAAGAACTGTAGGGGTATCAAATAGAAACTGCAGTGTGCTTCTCTGACCTTTACTTGTCTCATTAAATTTTGGCTTTATATCTAACATGATATGTGACATCTTGCTTTAATCTGAGTTTTTACAATCTCTCCAAATTATTAGATCCATTATATTAAATCTATAAAATAGGCATACGTGTAACTGCATGCAGTTCATAAATAATATATTGTTTTAGGGTTCTGCCAACTAAGTTAAGGTTTGTAGAGACAGTATTTTACTACTACTCAGCTTCCTTCTGTAATTTTAGTTAAGCCTGCACCCATCTAACAACAGACATTGATTTGAAAAGGAGAAAAAGAATTCTGAGTCTCTTAATAGGGCTCATGACTTTAAAGTATGTAAAGCAAATAGCTTACATGTGCAGAGAGGGCAAGTATTGCTGACCAGGCTGTATTTGCATGATTTTTATCAGCATTTCTTTTGCTTTTGGAGTGCTGAGTTTAGAACTGCAAGAAATAGTCTTTGAAGTTTTATCTTTCTAACACAAGTGCTGGGTTTCAAGTTTAACTTGATAGAGTTTTATAACTTGGCTTTCAAACTACATGACCTTGGCAACAAACAGCACGTTTTCATTCTTGTTTTTCTGGAAGTTCTTAGAAAGAATGCCACAATCTTCATCTTCAGAATAGATGCTGTTGGGTTTTGTCCTATTCTTAATAGCTTATTTTTATTCTAGCAATTCTGGTTTGCTGTAGATCTAACTTAGCAGCTAGAGAGTCCTGTATTCTATTGTTTATTCATCCTTGGTAGAGTTGTGAAATTCTCATTACACAAGTTTTATAACTGCTGATGCAATGTGAACTTGGAAGCATGTAGCTTGACACATTTCAGCTCCAATTGGTAGGACTGGCAGGTAAAGGGAAAATGTAAAATAGAATTTTTGGGAAGCTTTCACAATAATGTTTGTATAATCGCACCTGAGAAAATCATCATAGCTCCCTTTCTGCATTGCTTCTTGCCACCTAATTGTAGTCTTTCCATTTATGAGCTGTACAGCATTTTTGGGAAAAGCTTACATCCTGTCATTAGATACTTCAAAGAAGTTTGGCTTTAAACTAGAGTATGTCGTTATTTACTCTTAATAAAGTGTTGATTGGAATGACTTTTAAATGAGGGATAACATTAAGAGGGAATAATATGCTAAATTATGTTGAACTTTTGAATTCACATCAGGGAAGTATGGCAGTTTTTTGAATACCAGCCTCTATTTCAAGGGCTTGTAAATTAATCCAAATTTTCATTCTTCCATTATGATTAACTTGTTCTGTTAATCTAAAGGGATTGTGTGTTTTAGCATTGTAATGAACTCATAAGTTTGAGAATTTAGCTTTGAAAAATTAACAAATTCATGCTTGTTTATGAAAAGCAATATGCTCCAAAGGCTTAGAAGTATTTTAAATTTTGACTACTTGTAATGTGAGTAATTAGCCAAACCTTGGATTTATATTAAATATGCCTGTCTACTGGGTCACCTCATGCTTAATTGAAAAATAATATGTAAAATTAAAAATTTATCTGTGAAGAATACTTGCAGGCAATTTTTTTTGCTCAGAGAGGTAGGTTTTGTGCTTTCTGAACCATTTGGACCAGAATGTTAAATTCTTCGAGGTTAGTTTTGGCCATACACTTGATATTCCTTGAGCAGCTTCATTTTGATTCCTTAAGCAGCTCTGCTCATATGGGCTTGGTGGCCCCATCAAACATGTGTTTCCAATATTTTCAGCAGTTTAATCCAGCTTTTAAGAAAATGTACAAAAAAGTCTCTAAACCATTTTCTGTTTGTTATGGTTTAATAAACTTAAGGGTAATAGCCTTACCGTAACTCTCTTCAGAAAAAAATCCTGAGGTGTGAGCTTCTTTGTATGCCAGAGAAAGTCCTGGAACAGCATTCTCAATGTGGTCTTCTGTGAGCACCATGTCCTGTCCTGCAAGTGCACATACCCGCTTTTCAAACCTGTTCCATGTAAAAGAAGATAAACCAGACAAAGAGCTGGGACTTACAGCTTATTTTTTCTTATTTATACCTTCCTAAAATTTAAATGCTACTAGCCAGTTAAGTGGATTTCTCTAACACCTGTCCTCAGTGCTCTGTGTGACCAGTCCTAATCAATGAGATGCCTACTTTAGCAAAACTTGTGTCAGAGCTAACTAAAACAGTTATTTAAGTTTGTATCTCTGGAAATAAGCAGTGGCTATTCCCACTATGGCAGAGAGGATGTCCTGTTGATAGTGTCACAGTGGACAGTACCACATGCCAGTGATATCAGTTTCCTGAGCTACTTTTCTCTCAAGCATGTTGTCATTCATGTGTATTTCCAAATCAGTCTGTGTCAAACATCACAGTGATGTGTCCCTGCTTGTTACAGAGCAGACAGCGTTTCCTCATCAGAATTAAAACATATAGCTTGGGAAACTGGTGTAATGCCTCAACTGATCAGTACAGATGTCAGAGAAATTTTATAACATTTGAGAGCTGCCTAGATTTTTTTGGAATGTCTTAGAGAAAATTGCCAGACCTTTTACTCAGCTGTAGCTAAGATGATTTTCAAAGCCATATTCAGAGTTATGTGGACAGTTCAAAAAAAGCAACAAAACCTTTTCATCCTAATGACAAACTATGCAAAAAGGTAAGCAAATTTCCCTCCCAGATTACAAAGCTGGGAACTTGTCAAGTTTTCCTTGTGCTTGTGAAGGAAGTCCATCCATTGTACATGTGGTTATGGATCAAATGATGAAAGATATAGCAGTGCACTGGGGGATCTGACTTTTGAGGTTACTGATGAGTAACCTAATGAGACTTTTTTCTGTACACTGGCAGTAGCTGTGTACAACTCTGTGTATATTTATAGACCTGGAAATATAATTCCAACAAATATCAGAATGGTCAGAAAGTGAAGGTCCAGAGAGCCTGTGGCAGTTTTTCAGATTCTGCAATGCCAGGTTCCTAAATCTGTCCTCTTGAAAATGAGATCATTCCTGTTACACCATTGTCAGTTTGACAACAGTCTTTGTTATGAGACAGATGGTAACTGTTAAGCATTGCAAGACAAACATCCTTGTGTGCATCACTTTGGTGTGGAATTGAGTGGTTCACTGCTGGTCCCATGGACTTACCTGTCTGATGTACCAGAACCATCACTTGTTTTTTTAGATCTTGCTCCTGGCCAGCAACATCAATAGCATTGTAGGAAGACCGTCTTTAAAGTGATTTTGAATGTATTTTAGAAAAACAGAAAAAGAGTTGTACTATCACATTCCTGCTAAATTCATTCGGATAGAACCTTGAAACTCTCTCTTCTTCAGTGTGTTTGAGTGAGCTTCAGCATACATATGCAGCCTCTGTTCATCCATCCTAAAGTGTAATTTATTTGAATGATTAGAAACTTTCCATATTCTGGAATAATCAAACATCAGTCACCCACATGGCATCAGAATGTACTGAATAAATGGTGGCAGTTTGTTCTTTCTGGGTGTGCAATTCAACTGCCTGCTGCTGGACTCAGCTTATATGCCTCTTTAGCTATGTTAACATCATGTTTTGAAGTTGTAAAAACTTTTTCAGATTTTTCAAACCAAGGAATTTAGACTCTGTCTTTAAGCTAATGTCCACCTGAATGAGAGGACTCAAACTTCATTGGTTTTTGATTCTGTTTTTCCCTGTGCTAACACCACCTTTAACTTGTAAGACATGCTATATATGAGTGATATTAATTAGCATATTCCCTAATTTATGCTTATCCTGAAAATTAAGCTGTTTCTAGCTAATGCAGTAATTAGTGCAGGCTGGGATTTTCCCTGAAGAAGCAAAAATCTGGAAGTATCAGTGAGCCACAGAAAGGGGACCTGATTCCAAAGGTGCCATGATGTGAACCCTCCAATGTGTTTGTGTACAGAATGACAGTGGGACTTTCTCAGAACCTTTTGCCCCACAAAACTTTCCGTGCAGCAGTGGGCTGATGTCTTAACTGACATTTATTTGACTTGCTCCCATTAGTTGACACTGGAAGGAGAATGAGTGCTTGATTTGGCAATCTCAGAAGAGAGGGTAAATCCCTGTGCTTCACTGATATTAATTTGGCGTGCCACTCAAGCCTTGGGAGCTCGGGAGCTGTTTTATCCTTAGCAGCTCAATAAGTTACATAACTACATCTTTAGCAATTAATTAATGTTAAGTGATGTGATACAGTGGGGAGTTAATTGCCCTGGAAATCTGAAATGCCAAGTTACAGAGGCTTCTAGCACATCTCTAGAATGCTTCCTGTTGGAAATATACTTTTTTCCCCCCCTTAACACAAACACTAGTAATCTTGCTGTTAGCTAAGAACTCCATAAAGGTTTTATAATATACTGTTCCTGGAGATCTCAGGCTTCCCTCAGAAAGTGTAAATGTATTGGTATAAGTTCCTTATACATTTTGTAGATGTAGCTATAGGTGTGTTGCCTAAAACCATTCTTTTCTCTTCAATGATTTGTGCTCAGTCCAAGAGGATGTATGTCTGATTTTCTACTTTTGATTACTGATAACTTACATTGTAGGCCTGTAATAAATTAGTATACCTTTCTCTTTCCTATGGATATGATGGAGGTAATAATGGTTTATCAGAATAGAAATTTAGTACAGGAATTTACTTAAACTTTTTAACAGTGCACAGAGGTAAGGACTGATTTGTCAGGAGGCACATTAGTGCTTTTTTTAGGATCCTGAGCATGATTTCAAAGGGGCAAATTGTCAATCACATCAGCAGACTGTGATTCAGTGCCTTTTGCAGTGACTAGCATTATGTGCTACTTTGTTCAAAGGAAAGATACGGGATAATGCAATGAATTTGCAATAGGGAAGTCTAATCCTAGAGCTATTCTGTTAGCAGTTCACTTACACCCTGACCCATAAGAGTAGGCCTGTGGATTATCTTGTTATTAGTATGTATGTCTAGTCTTTTAAAAAAAAGACAAACCAAAACTTTTGTAAAATTTAATCTCATTGATATGCATTGAGTTTCACAGTTTTATTTTTCTTGCTGCAAAATAGTATTTGGATGGATTAGGCCTGTTATCATCTCAACTGTGGTAGAAAATGTACAAGAATATTTGCCTCATGTTGCTGGGATTCCATTCAAAATGGTCACAAGACCTGAAGGGGAAAAATATGGCTCTTGTATAATCTGAATTTGTTAAAGCACAAAAACATATGCAGTAGCTCCACTTAGTTTCTTGTTATATTGTACCCGTAAAGTACTGAAAGCTGGCAGTTATTCAATTCAAGTGCCGTGCTTGTGTTCTGCTTTTAACTGAGGTTTTTTTTCACTTGTGAGTGAGGAAGAGTCCTTTATGTGTAATAGCTGCATTCTGCATCCTTTTCCTTGCTGGGTGAGATCCTGTTCCTAAGGATTTATCTTTCACTCTTCCTCCATCCTCACAGGACTGTCAGGACTAACTGAACAATGTCTGAAGTATTTGTTTGCTTCTAAAGAGTTTTATTTTTTCCATTTTTCTTATGAGAAGACTACTCTGATTTACTAAGGCATCTTTAGGAGTTAGATGCAGACTTTGTGGACTTGAATGGTGTTTATTTATAGAAGACCTACTTTATATTGCTTATCCCTTTGTGTAAGTAGAGTGAAGTTCAGAGATCCTACTGAAGTGAAATGACTACACCCAATTATACTGAGTTTCTTTGTGACATTACAGTCTGACAAATAAACTAATTCAAGAAAATTATTTACTCTTGTTCTGCCAATGGTAGCATTAATGTGTTGACGCTTATTTGTAAAGCCTAAGAGTACATCTTTATTTTATTGTCATTGTAGTGGTATAAATGAGCTGTAGAATCAATTAAGTTGGTTTGCTTGTCTTTTAAAAAAACAGCCTGAAATCAGTGATCGCATATTCTTAGTTTGTAAATAAAATAAATGGATTTTGGTTTTTGAAGACAGCTTTTGAGAGCTCACAGGAACTCTTAAGATTAGCTAGGATTTTCTGCCTTTTTCATGCATCTTGTGTGGAATAAATTCTGCATGACTGTAGATTAATTCCATAGTTTACAGTAGATGATTATTAAATGAAAAAGGAAACTTGTTGATATTAATGTTTAACATTGTTAGTATTCATTGTTCAAGTTTTTAAAATACATTGTGTACAAATAGTGACTAGAGTGGGTGTGATGGATGAAAAGAGCTAACTTTTATGTGGCCTCAGCAGTTCTCATCTATGATCTCAAAATGGGTCAGCTTGTTCTGTAACAGCTGCTGAGTTGCTTCAACCTGCAGGCTGGAATACTGAGAGAACATAGGTGCTGGTTTATTTTAATTTGCCAGGCTGTCACCTGTCGTACGTCATGAGCCAGTGAATTGTTCATGCAGTGAGGGCAGGGGTTCCTGGGAAAGAGATTGGTAGGCTGCTGCTTAAACACCACTAAACTCTCCTGTGGAAATCTGTTCCTTCTCATCAGTCAGAGCTGGTCACCTAGCTGAGAACCCAGGAAATCAGCTCTTCCTCCCTAGGGGATGCACATGACAGAAATTCATCTGGATCATTCACTGGTGTCCAGCTATGTCTGTATGGGAATTTTATGGAGATTGTTGCATCCTCAGTTTATGAATATACCAAAAGATATTAGGTATAATATCTTTATTATGAGTGAGTTAGTCCAAGATGCAGCATTAGTATAATTACAGTAATTGATCTCCAAATTAATTTTGGTTGTGGTTATCATGTGTGAAATGCAGCTACCTTGATAATATGGTGGCATGCATTACCTTTTAAAATTGCTGTGAAAAGTTGCTAACTTGCTGCTTGTAACAATCTGCCCTACTGCCATCCTATAAATGACATAAGATGGTAACACATGATTAAGTCTTTAGGGATTGCCTATTTAAGTCACTGTGAATTTTTTTCAACTATTACTTTCAAAACTTTATTGAATGGAAATGTACAAAATGCAAAGAAATTAACATTGCAGAAATATACCTATGCTATAATTATATCTAACGCTTAGTTACTGTATCATTAATTGCATTTTAAACAATTATATGCTTTATAATACATTAAAAGTCTTGGTTTTCTACCAAATAAATTATCCTCAAATAATTAGTCTCACAAAAGCATTTGTCTGCCTATTTAGTTAGATTGCAGTCTGGCCCATGGCCCTCTAAACTGGCAATTTATCAAATTTTGCCACCACTATTGATGAAGATGTATCTAATTTCTATATTCTTTGCAGTAATTCTGTAAGAAACTGCATGCCTTGTTTTCCACTAAACATATTCCAAGATCCAGAGGTCTAGAATGAGCTGAGACTGACGGGTCACAAGTAAGAGCAAGTTGGCAGGGATCAAAGGAAAATTTTCTCTTTCTGCTACACTATTTCTGGTATGGGTTGGATAATGGCTTTAGGTATGACACATATAATTTTTTCAGAAGAACTAACATGATTTAAAAAACTGTAGCAATGACAGTTTTTAAATTTACATACATAATGTAAATTTGAGCTTTATGCTGGGAATGCTGCTGTGAAGTAGACTAAGTGTGATTTTCTGTGACAATCTAACTGTGTTAGAATTTTAGACTAGATGACTCAAAGCTGCCCTGCTAAAAATAAAGCAGGTTTCTGTTTTAAAATCTGAGCTGTACACACAAATTCAGAATATATATGCAAATAGAAAAAAAAAAAGCAAACTTCTGTCTGTGAGATATTTTTTATGGTATTTTATTTCACTCTCATATATAGTTCAAAGATTTGAAGATACTGAGAATTAAGATGCTTATAAGATTAGGTGACTGTGACCTGGTCATCAGAAGCTACATTTCCAGAGACCCCTGTGTCCATAGCCTAATATTTTTCTTGAAAATAAAAAAAGCTCTATAGAGCAGTTAGTGAGGCAGCATAAGTTTGACATCTAGGTTTGCTTTTGTTAAATACTGTGGCCAAGTTAAATTTTAGAATCAATTTAAAGATTAATAATTAAATTCCAAAGCAGCTTCTCTTTTACAAAATGGAAAATGGCATGGCATGCTTTATTACCTATGTTTAGGTATAATAGTTGAATGTGTTCCAAGTCAAGAAAGCAATAACATGTGTGAGATGATCGTTTTTTAATTGCAACATGATGGAGTGAATTGGCATTTTGGGTTCTCTGTTTTTCTTTTACTCTTGTAATTTTTTTAATCTTGTAATTCTTTCTATCCATTCTTTGAGACATATGGATAAACTATTTTGTTAGTCATATCAAGATGAGTTTTAATTATTCTTTCTTCTTTTCTAGAAGGTTTAGAGGGAGGGGAAGAATTTGACCGTCATCTGACCTGGGTTCCTGTCAGATTTTTCTTATTTAATCAGCATTATGAGAAGTGTCTAGTTTTTAAGGTGTTTTTAGACAGCTGAAAGCCAGCTTTTGCCTATTAAAATATAAATCTGTTCCATCAAAGACACAAAAAAGACATAAAATTTTTTTTCTAACTCGTGGTCTGAACTACTCTAACCACTGACATTGAAGTCCTCTTTTATAATGTGTCTGGCTTAATAAGAAGTGACCTATTCCTCTTTCCATGATCTCTTTCAATGCCTTTTTTGTTGTGAGCATGCAAACACCAAATATTCCCAGTTCTAAAGCTATAATTTTAAATTATATGGGCGAGGCAGCTAAAATAAAAATAAATCCCACCCTGTTCTGTTCTTTTTAGGGCTTTTTTGATGGTTTTGCTTTGTAGTCTAGGGGCTTGAAATGGTTTCTGACACTAGACAAATTCTATGCAATTTCCTCTTCACCCTGAGATCTCTTCAAGTGTTTGCTTTGGATTTGTTCTCTAATACAAGCTCACTGTACCTCTTAGGAGTCTGTAATCTTCCCTTCTTCTGATCTGAAGAAGGGAGAGCATCCCTTTTTCCAAGGGAGCCACTCCAGGTTATTATCAGGAAAGTAGAAATACCCCTCCTTTTACAACAGTGGGACCCAGACTGCAGTGGCAAGATGTCATTACAAGAAGTTCTCTTTTCATTTTGATGATTTGCTTAGGGAAGAGCTGATGGCTCTTTGAATAGTACTTGATATTTCGTTAGTACAGAATTTGTCAGGTGCTGCTTATTCTGTCAACAAGCAGCAGTCTTCACTGTCCTTATGGAAGGAGTAGCTTATAAACAGTTCCAAACTGTTCCTTTTTTTGCTTTGGTTTTGGAGTTTGCTTGGGAATGTTGTGGCCAGACAATGTGGGATCCAGCCTGTACTATAGAGTTATGTTTGAAGTGTAGATATTTGCATCTTTTCAAGGAGAGTGCTTTTTTTTTTTTTCTTTTTTTTTGTAATAGTAATATATGTAGCATACAAGTATGAAATATAATTTAGATGTAAGGGAAGGTTAAAAAGAAAAGCACTTAATTCTTCTGTATCTTTCCCATTGAAAGATAGCTTTTCACTTCTGAGGAATTTGTTTTAGAAGCAGATTGAAGAACAATTCCAAAAAATGCCCATCCTGTGCCATTCTTGTGGAGCTATTCCACTTGACCCTTTCATTAGTTTGCCTTTGGATGTGGGTAAGCATTCATTTTAACAGAGCTAATATTAGGGTTGTAATCAGAAGAGTAATAAAAGAAGAGATGGAATCAACTTTTCCAGAGTCATGTTCATTATTTGTTTGTCTCTCAGCTCAGGGTTCCAAATGCTGTTGCTACTGTCAGTAGCAGTAATTTGGTAATTCCATATTATGGGTAGTGACATCTTTGTTGTGTGAGCTGTCTTGTATGGAGTCTTTCAGACTTCTGTTTTCTTCTCCATGGTAGGTTGAATTCACGTGAAACCCCAGGAGGTTATTGAATATTGTTAGTATGCAGACATGAAATAATTGTATATTTCCTTTAAGTCAGTGCGGGGAGCATCAAAGGCTTCTGAAAAATCTGAACATAAATGAAAATCAATATATTTGGACTGAACTTAGCGTAGAACTAATGGAAAGATGAAACCTTTGCTAGACGTTAGTCGAATGTCAGACTTCATTAAAAATTATGTAAAGCTTAAGATGTTCAGTCTAGGACAGAGCTTTTAAAATTTGGCTTTTATTGTCTGCAAGTTTGTGCTGTTACTGTGACAGATACAGATCTTACATTTGAGACTTGCATGCTTGTTACTCTAACTAGCAATCATAAACCTGGAAAAGACCTAAAGCTTGAAATAATGCTTTCTGGTCCAGAACATGGCAACTTAGGTTCAGCTGAAAGTTTCAGTTCTAAGCTGCAGTGTTGCACACTATTAAATACTGAAACTGGCTACGGAGCATGCTGCTAAATATCACAGGTCACTGCTCTACCTGTCCCATGATGACTGTCCTCCCAGAAACAGGGGAGCTGTTAGAAATTACAACTGGAAATAAATAATCAAATTTAGAGACAGAAGGAAGTAATTTATAGGTATGAACTCCAATGTATGTATCCTAACAGAGGCCAAATAAGGCAAGTCAATGTAAAACAATATATTTTATGAGAATTTTATATAATTTTGGAAAATGGCCTAGACTTTTTTTCTGATGATCAGGCCCCTTTTCTTGCAAGGGAAATTTGTGACCTCAGATCTTCTGAACCACTTGTAAGCTTTCAGTGGTAGCAGGAATCCATGTAACTATTCACTAGTTATTTTTGATAATAACCATATTTATTTAATGCTTTCTATGGAGTAAAATAACTACAGATGCAAGAAAAAAGCAAGATAAACATTGTAAAGTGTCCAGACAAGACTGAAAGGCAGCTAAGGGGAGAATAAAGACTTTTGGGTTTGGGTTGTTTGGGGGTTTTTTGGGTTTTGTTGTTGTAACTTCAGAAGTATTTAGCTCCGTGGTTGGGCTAGAAGGTGAAAGTATTTGTTCCTGGGGAAGTGGAGCATTGCTTAGTAGAATGCTGTCAGGCAGTTTTATTTCACCTACTTTCTCTTTGACCTTTTAGAGTCTCATTCTACACCTGTCTCTCAGTATATGAAGTTGCATGAGCACCCATCAAATTCTCATGAAGGTGATTGTGAGAGGGGAAGTACTAGAAGAGAAAAGTCAGCTTTGTCTATAGAGATAACCTCTCTTTCAAACACTTCCAATAACAACTTAGAAATAAAAAGATTTACAATTGGGATTGATCCACAATACTGTAAAATTTCTCAAAAATGTGCCTGGGCTCAGCTTTCTCCTTACTGACATTATCTGTGGTATTAGAACAGAATTATTTAATCATAGTAGCAGCTGAACTTGCATATACTCATATGTTTAGGATTTTTGGATAATGAAACAAAACAAATGAATGACTGGTTTTTGTTCAAATATGTTGTTTTCTTAACTTTCGAGACTGTTGATGTTTCTTTAATAGAAAACAAAGTACCTTGTGAGCACAAGTAACAGCTTTTCCCTGTGTACCAGCTTGCTGTCCTCAGTGCAGTGTGTGTATTTAGGTGTTGTAACAGTTTCATATCTCTGATCTTCTTTGTGGCATGTAGTGCATTACCTAGACACCATGCAGTTAAGGTGAGGAGTCCTGCTGGAATCCCTTTGCTTCTGTTGGTAAACTCAGGCTTTTAATGCCTGATCCAACTTGTTTGGGTGTTGGGCTTTTTATGGTATAATAATTTCTTTGTGTAAGTTGAAAACTCCATCTTCTATGTGACAAAATAATTTAGAGATCTATTAAACCTCTAATTTTAAAATATTGGTGATTACATGGGTAAACTGGTTTTGAAGTAATGCTTTTGAATTATAGCAAGGCAGAATCTATAGATACTCTTAAATTTCCACTGTGACAAATAATAAAGAATTTTTTTCTCAGGACACAAAAAATTTATTAATAATTTAAGTACTTGTTTTTATCTGAATAAATAGAAAATTATTAGTTTACAAATCTGTTTTGTAAGAATAAATGAGTTGCTATGTACCTGCTATCAAGTCTTCCCTTGTTCCTGTGAATTTGAGGAAGTATCACCTCATTCTTCAGAGGAACATTGTTTTGAGATTGTACTTCAGATAAAAATGAATAAACTGCAAAAAACCCATGCCAAAATATGACACTGTGGTAAGATAGGGATTTAATTGCATTACTCCAGTCTTTCATGAGGAAATTAATCCTAGTCAGCAGATGCTACACTTCTACTGTAATATAACTTAATATCATTAATGTCACAGTAAGTTTTTCTCAGTTCTGGAGCTTTGGGGTTAAAGAAGTCTTGAACCAGCGTGGCGATGAAACTGAAATGAAGGAGAAATGAGTATTCAAATATCTTATTTGGAAAATGAACTGGAACATAAAATTGAGAATATCATTTTGCAAATAACAATTAATTTTAAAGTTAGTTTTACTTCAAATGTCCTTTTTTGACATGTTAGGTAGGTTTTTCTCTATTTCAGTCCTTTTAATTTGAGCATTGCAAGAATGGATCTTCAAAGTTGGGAACTTAGAAATTGACACATACAGGATTTAATTCTGCAGAGAACTGTAATCCCAGAACTCCTCCCTCTGTGTTTCTCAGGGTTTCCTAGCAGTATAAAATGCAGTATTTCCCAAGTGGATGTAGAAATCATGAACATGTTTGGAAATACCTGGTGCTGGTGTTTACTAGAGGAAGACCAGTATCTCTGTGAGTTTAAGAAACAAAAATATAGAGAAGCTTTTTCTTTTCCTCTCAGAAAATGAAGTTTCACTGGTATTTTGTGACACTTCACACTCTCAGCTATGCCTTTGTCAGCAAATACTCTTCCCTTCCTATGAAATGCCAAAAGGCTTTCAAGAGCCAGCTTTTTAAGAGTTTTTACCAATTGAGCCGAAACTGATAAGGGTAAGAAAGAAATTGATAGAAGTGTAAGGAAATATTGGGCATACAATATGCACTTGCAGCCCAGAAAGCCAACAGCACCCTGAGCTCCATCAAAAGCAGCTTGGCCATCAGGTAGAGGGAGGTGATTGTGCCCCTCTGCTCCTGTGGGACCCCACGTGGGGTGCTGCATCCAGAGGCAGGCCATGCAGATGATCAGAGGGAGGAGCACCTCTCCTGTGAGCAGAGGCTGAGAGTTGGGTTTGTTCAGTCTGGAGGAGAGAAGGCACCATTGAGCCTTTCAGTACTTAAAAGAGGCTTGTAAGAAAGAGAGGGACAAACTTTTTGGTAGGCCTTGTAGTGATATGACAAGGCATAATGTGTTTAAACTAAAAGATGATAGATGTAGACTAGATATAAGAAAAAAATTTTTAGAATGCTGGAATGAAACTCTGAGTGGTGGATGCTCCATTCCTGGAAACATTTAAGGTCAAGTTGAATGGGGCTGTGGGCAACCTGACCCAGTTCAAGATGTGTCTCGTCATTGGAGGGGAGTTGAACTAGATGACCTTTAAAGGTCCCTTCCAACCTTAAACCATTTTATGACCAACATTAATCAGTCCAAGGAATCCTGAAGTAGTCCCTGCAGTCTCGGGGATACACGAGACTCTTATTCAGAATGTCCTTTGCCATTTCTCAACACCTTAATTAGATGATCTGCAGCAAAACTCTTGGATGTGCTCAGGTCTGTCTCTCTGATGAGAAGATGCATTTTTATCGTGAACAGTCTTGACAAAAGTCTTGTCAAGCAAAGATACCCTTCTGCACAATTGAATGAGATTCCCAGTCCACTGCATTCATGATCCAGTAGATTTCCTCTCTAATTTAAAACCCAGTGAGAAGAGAGGGCGTTTAACAACAGGGAACAATACAGAGTTTCTATTGGCAGTCCACAGAGCTTGAGCTAACTTCTAACAGTAATTGAGTGCCAAAAACTGTCTGGACTCAGAGACTGAGGGTACATGGTAAAGTGTACCATCAGTGGAAACAACATTAGTTAGTACTGGAATTTAATATGAGTCTAGCAGAGAGGCTAGAATCAAGGGCATATAAAAATTTCACTTTCATTAGGTTAGTATTATTGTCCAAGAGGTAGAAAATTAAACACTTTGCAATGTTTTCTTCTTTTTAGTGCTTCAAAAGCATCTTTGCTGAAATGAATAAAGGTCTAAAGTCTCTTGTTATCTTTAAATGTTCAAGTTATGTTTAGATTAAGTTGGATAAATTATACTTTATTCAGAGTAGTTCAAATTCACTTTGCAAGTCTATGAGCTGCATTACAGTAGACTTGCTAGAATTAGTAGAAGTTGTGTTACAATTGTTTTGCATTCTTTATTTCAAAAGAAATTATAGAAGTATCTGAATATATGCTGTTAACTGCTTTTGAAGCAATATGCACTGTTCAGAATATTTAAATAACTAATGAATCCATTTATAATAAATCTTTCATACTTTGAAAGAGTATTCAAGATGAAGCCTGATAAAAGGGAAAGGCTTTTGTGTTGCAATCTCATATTTCATCATGCTTTTTGGAACTTGCATGCTACAAAAAGGATGTTTTAAATTAAAAGTAGTGTTTGTGGTTGCTTGAAAGTTCTTAGAAAAAAACTGCTTGGATGTTAACAAAAATGGGATCCTGTTGGCATTTTCTATTTCATGCATGCAAAGTCAAAAGTGTAGTATCTAAATATGCTACAGGGAATTATTAAAATTACATGGTTATTTCCTAGCCAAAACTTGAAATTATCTGCTAACTTTCTTGCTGTAATGTAGTGCTTAAAAATACGTACAATTTAACACGAGTTAAAATTGTAGATGGTTTCCAACCTTTAAAATAATTCCCATTTGGTTGAAAATTCCATTGCAATTAGAAAAGGCCATAACAGTTTATAGTTTTATTTAAGACATAGAAGAATAGATTTAATTTCCAAAAGTGCTGTGTGTCAGCAACTCTGAAGTATTTTAAATTCTAGCCAGAAGCATAACATAATTGATATTTATATTATTGGGTATGGCAGCATTCTCAGGGCTGTCATTTTGCTTGTAATTTTCTCCTTGCTTGTAAAATTGTCTTATTTATTATTTGCACTTTATTCTTAATCAGTTTTGCTAATGTAATAAAAACATTGAAATGTTATTATATGATTAGCAATTTTCCACTATATTAATCCAGCATTACATTATACTCTGTGGTGACAATAATGATTTCTAATGTGGTAATGAGAGAGAGTTATTAACATGTCCCAGTATTTAATAGTTTCTTAATTGCAAGATGGAAAAATATTTTAAGTTACCATATTCAGCTATATTAGTGGTGACAATTGTGAAATGAGGGGATCTGGAACATAAAAATTAAAATATATATGTTGAATGGAACACTTTCTCCATCACTAGAAAGCTATTTTGGTTTTATGCTTGTTTTCAGGAGTCATAGTTATTTATAGGATTTTTTCCCATACATTAAACTCAATACTGACAAATAGAGGAAGACTTGCAGATTTAATACACATTTACCAGCGTGCATTAAATGGGTGTGCAATACACTTTTTAAAATGAGGAAGGTGAAAAGTCTGTGGTATCCAGCTGGGAAGATGATTTGAAGTGGTTAAGCCTCTCCTAGCTGAGACACAGTGCACTCAAATAGCCACGGTGCAAACGAGGAGCTGTTAGCAGGAGCAGAGATTCAGAAGCTGCACTAAACAAGTACATAAATGTTATAAGTTATTTCTCTAACTCACTACATTGAGTGGACTCTGACATTCAGTAAACAATTTTAAAAGTAGTGGAGGTACTTCAAAATTCACATCTAAATGGAGCTTCTGGCCTTCTTTTTGTGTATGTGCGTGCATGGAGCAGGCAGGTTTTCCTGTGTTTGTACAGAAATGTTACAAATGCCATATTTTAAAGTGTTTGTTTTTTTTTTTTTTTTAAATTAGGCCATAGAAGCTATTGAGACTTTACTCTGTTTTTATATAAAACATTAAAAAATTTCAAGAAAATGTATTTCCGACTAAATTGTACAAGTTTTATAGATAACTTGGAAAACTGGTGGGAAAGAGTAAAAAAGGGGAAAATCATTATACTTAGTGGGGGAAACAAGTGTTTTTTCAAACCTAAAGGTATTATAAACCTGTGTAAGGTAATGATACAATGTGTACTGGCAAGTATGCTTACAGATAATCTTATTACAACAGCATCATGTTAAGCTTCAGATGGAAAACACACTGCAGAAATGGAAATATGTAGCCCTGTGGAGTATTATCATCAGTAATGAAGCTACTACAGGGAAATTCAGCACTTGTCTAATGCTGCGTGTTACCTTACTTGTAGAAATTAAATTTACTGACAAGTCCCTCCAATGCAGTACATGTGGCATAAGAACAGGAGCTAAGTCATCTTATAAAAAGTAAAAGTACTATACTGCAGCATTCTTAGGTGTAAATTGTCCAGCAGGAAATGTGGGCTGTTTACCTCGTACCCTTTTCAAATCAACAATTTAGTTTATGAGGTAGTGTTAATGACATATTAAAAATTTTCTGCTAATGGTTCCACTGGAGTGACTTGTGTTTTATTACCCAATAAAAGCAGTGAGGCTTCTATCAGGATTCTTACAACTGAGAATTTTGCATAATACAGCTGTCACTTGAAACCAGTATTTATGGACATGTGTGCAGTCCTGTAATAACTAAAGGATAAGCTTTCACTAATTTTGCATCTGCTACAATTAAGAGATAGATTTAGATTCACTTTATGTAGCATGCTGTAAAACAGATTCTATGAATGAAGCTGAAATGTTTAGCCTGCTTTTATTACATGTTTAAATAGCGTAAGGAATTGACATTTCAATACCCATCCCTCTAAATATGTATATTGTTCTCAGTAGTTAATTTAAATGCACTTCTTTGTCTCAGTGATTTGCTTCAAGCAGAAGTATTGTGTTCTCTTTAATTTTTCTGTGTAAAACTCATTGAAAACTTGCTCATATTTCAAATTTTCTTTTGAAAAAGAAACAAATATAAACAAAAACATTGCAAATGCCAGCATTGCTTTCATCACTCTTGTGTATTAACTGGTTTTTTATCCACAAATTTCTACCAGCTTGTCACTGCATTTTATCAAAAGAAGAGTTGGTCATACCTGCTTCAATTTTTTTTCTAAAGTGGTTCACTGCATTTCTACATTGAAGGAATATTTCAGGTTATGGTTGAAATTTTGTGGTGAGATCAGACAGTCTGGAATCACAGACCAAATGCATTTTTCATCTGTGAAATACATTAATAATAATATTGGTATAGTAGCACCTTCAAGCCCCTTCTTCTTAAACATTTACTTTCTATTATGTATAATCTGGGTTACTGAAAATCCTGTTAAAATAGCACTCCAGCTTTTTCTCAAGTTTTGTATTATTTCAGGACCTGTGCTAGATGACAAGACTTAACCCACCTGCACTAGTGAGATTTGATGTTTAGATGCTGCACTGCCTGGACTGTAATGGTGGTACAAAAGTTTGGAGCATTACTTTTGCTTGTACTGTCATATTTCAGAAATTCATACTTGCTTCCACTTTACAGCTTTCTTTTGCCATCTGTGTAGTTAAATATGACTCTCATGGTGTTTAATTCCTAGTTACTAAACCAGAAGCTCTAACAGAAACAGATGCACTATCACTAACAGAATAAATGCTTATGAAGGTGCACTGCAAAAGCATTAGCTGCCTAATCATATGGGTTTGTGTTTGTCCCTTTCCACTCCTTTCAGATGCTCCTTTATTGGGACAGATTAAATTTGGAATTATATTTGTAGCTTAATTTATCTTTAAGGTAACTATTGATGAATTTTTGTTTTCTTCATACATACCTCTTCCATATTTCCATATTTTCCATTTCCAGATAAAAAGATTTGCAATACTTTTCTTTTAGATATTAGGGAGAAAAGTTAATATGTGAAAATCTACACACAATTAAAGAAAGAGATATTAACAAAGTTTTATAATGGTATACATAACTTTCGCCTTAATTTTTGCCTTCTGCGTCACAAGTGACAACTCTGCAGATTTTTGGATGATCCTACAGCAGTGTTCTTTTTTCGGTGGTTAGATTGTTCTCCTGTGCGGTGATATTGTTACATGTGGGTGGACACCTTTTCTCAGATCTCATAGATAAGAAATGAGGATGTTTAAAAATAGGTGGTTTTTCCCTTGTGTCAAGGAGTGATGTTTGAAACTCAACATCTTAATTAACGGTTAAGAATACTTTATTATTTGTCTCAAAAATTTTCAGATACTCATACATCTCCTTTTGTCTTTGTAGGTACCTAACATTAGCTTGTAAATTAAGTTGATTTTACTGGAAAAGGAGGATTTTTTGTTGCTGTATCAGTATTTCTCATCTTGCCTACTTCAGGTTTTCTTCCTGTTTGTCAAAAAACCCCAAACAAAGCAATGAACCCCAAACAACCTCCAAAGCAGCTTTTATTCAAGTAGTTCTCAAACACCTTGACTGCTTCAGTGCTCAGGCCTGCTTTGTTGGTTTGATGGTTCTACATTTGCCTGTGCTTTACCTTTCTCCTCTCCTGTCTTGGGGTATTTGAGGATTTTTCTTAAGTGGTGATCATGTGCATTAACAAGCAGGCCATTTGCTCCCTCAAAGTTTCCTTCCCAGTCTAGTATCTAACTTTTGAAGAAAACATTGAATTTATCCCTTTTTATGTAATTTATTAGAAAGTCTCTGATCATCTTCTCAGTTCTTTGTGTTCTGGTACATTTGGAATGGATTCTGGAATAAAGAATAGCTTTATGTTACTAAAATTGTAAAAAGTATCTGCTTGATTTTTCTCAACTGCAGCATTTGCATCAAAATGTTCTTCACTTGTCTTTTGGAGTGCCTATGACCTCACCTGGCGCTTAATTTTTTTTTTAAATTCTACACTGTTCCCAGTGACAGAGGAATATCCCCAGTTATGCTATTTACTTCTAAAGGTTCACATATAGTTTCATTCTGTGAATTAATCTGTGAACTGCCTCAGGAACCTCAAGAGAACTGTACTAAAATTGTCTTTTGACAGACTGTTTCCTACTTCACGTCATTTATTTCTGACTGTTCTCTTCTGGGTTTTGTGTATTGCATTTGTGATGTACTCTACACAGCTGGTGGTCATTTGTCTTCTCATCTGTATTGATCTCCTTGGCTGTGTCAAACAGCTTTCAGTCTGTTCCACCACAGCCAGAAGGTAAACAAAATGCATGCTGTAACTATGTTCATTTGTTCTGGGATGAAAAATATTGCCATACTTTAGGCAGTGAACTGCGTCAATTATAGAATTCTTATCTTTTCTGTTAGTGTTCTGTATTAATAAAAGAAATATCAAACCTGATCATTCTAATAGTCAGTTGCTACCCTTTAAATTACAGGTATGTAATCTTTCCTTTGGACAAATCCATACAGCCATCAGAACAATAGCAGTGTGCAAATTACGGCTTTTGCAGGAAATCAAGCGGGGAGTATGCAAGTCTCTGTTGTTTCTTTCTGTATCCATCTTTGCAATAACAATGTCTCTGCTCATTTTCACAATCCTTAATTGTCATTCAGAGTATCCCATTTGAGTTCAATTATATGCTCTTAAGGGGAAGGAACCCTGTTAATGTTTATCTGTAAAGCCCTGTGTTCATTTATAGCACTCTGTACGTAGTGATCAATTTTCTTTTATGCTATGCATTCTGGTTTGTACTAAATCCATTTTAGCAGGCAGTAATTTTTCAACACCAGTCTTTCTCAGTGTGCGTTATTGGTAGTTCAGTGAAAAATTACAACAGTGGCATGCAGGTTTTACGTTCTTTTTATCAATTTTGTTTCTTAACTAACATTTTCAAAAGTAGTAAAATTATATATTATTTAAGAACATTGCATACAGGTTAGGGTAAATCTTATTTCTTCTATTTTTCCCATGGTTTTCATGTGCCAATTAAGAAAAAAAACCCAGTAGGTATATCTGTTTATGCATGCAAGAAAGCTGTCTTATTTTCTTCTAAGGGAGCCATATTCCAGATCAAAGTGATTAAGTACATTATATTTAATGCTTTCATTTTGTTTTTAGAGTACTTTTGTCTTAAACATTAGAAATGCAGAGAATGACTGATAAAAAGTGTCTTATTCATATAGTTACAGTAGAGAAAGAACTGAAGAGAGCATAACTTTGCACTGAATATTATAATGTGAAGAATAGGAAGCCCATAGTGCTACTAAAAGAGAAACTTTTAGGGTTTTACCACTAGGTATTTGCCCAGAACAGGAACTAACTCTGAAGATTATTAAAACAGAAATTGTTTTTACAGTATTAATTCTGCTTATGGTTACCTGATGTCACAGAAAATTATTCAAATACAGTTTTATTGGACTTGCTGATTTTACTTCCTGAACTTTACTTAGTTCAATTTAAATTGAAATTTAGATTCACCTTAGATTGAAGCCAGATTGACTTGGCCACTTTTTTGAGTAGTTTTGACTTCTACAAAGAATACTGACCACTTGTTTTGGAGTTTTTAATAATATTTTTTTATTATTTTTTATAATTTAAAAGAATAAGACTAAGTAACATACCCCAGAAATCTTCATACTGCACATGTTTGCTATATTTTACTTAAGATGTGTGTATGGAAAAGGCCTGAGGAGTCATGGAGATGAACATTTCCCGGGAGCTGACCAACAGGCAGAGCCTGATGGCTGCCACTTCCTTTGCTTTTTCTTGTGGTCTTTGCAGACTGTGCCTGAAGTACCATTCTTACATATCTGGGGCTTTTTGTTTGGTGGGGCTTTTAGCCTCCACACAAGTGTACAAGCGCATTTCTGCTGTCTAACTCTTCTTCCCATCTTCAGTTTTGACTGCTGTCTTCTGAACTATTTGAGTGTCTGTAGAACTGAGTAAATGTCTGAAGTTCTATTTGGAATTGTAGATGTACTTTGAGTGTGAAATGATTCTTGCATGCCCCTATGCCCCCACTCTCCTAACAGTAAAGCTGGAAGAACCATAATTATTTAAATGAGAAGTGAATTTTGTGATGCCAGTTCTTTAAATCCTCTGTCCTGCTGGCTGATGGGAGGCTGATACAGCCGGTCTCAGTGGTGTCAGAGAGTATCATTATACTGTACATGAGAACAAGAGCTTCTCTTGAAAGATTTAATATTCTCTTCTAGTTAAATGGTCACACTCTGAGCTACTGACTGAGCACCTTGCTTTTAGTGTTGACATTCAATATTTTATCTCCAATCAATGTCAATAGATGTAGGACTTATCTGATACTGTTGAACATGGAAACCACTGCATTCAATACCAAACTTCAGTTATTTAGGCATGTAGTCTTGAAAATTTCTGAGTATGGATTCACACTGAAGAAATCCTGACAGAAGCTATTTCTAGTAAAACTAAACATTTTTAAAAGTTGCTTCCTTCTTTTAGGACTGAAAATGTGGCTACAAAAAATTGTTACAGAGATGAAAGATTGCTAGACAGAG
This sequence comes from Toxostoma redivivum, assembly GCA_013397375.1. Lineage (NCBI taxonomy): Eukaryota > Metazoa > Chordata > Aves > Passeriformes > Mimidae > Toxostoma > Toxostoma redivivum. The sequence continues at coordinate 770,165 of VXBI01010007.1, forward strand.
TAACTGACAGTTTCTGTATGTTTGTTGTCAAAAAAAGACATCTCTGGTGTTACCAGTTCAAGTGAAATATAGTTGTCCCTTGGCTTCTTAGCAGTTAAATATAACTCTTTTTTTCCCCAAGGTAGGTTTATTTTTTCCTTGACTTATAGGGTGTTTTTGCTTATAGCTCTTATATATTTGCTTTTCTGACATACTTCCATGCAGGATGTTACCAAATGGAGTATTTGGCAGAATTAATTCTCTGATTTAGCAAAAATGAATAACACATCATCTGTAACTAAGGTATCTATGTATTCTCTTTGGAAAAATGTTATGGTAGATACCTCAGCATTTTTTGTAGTGTTTGTTATCAAAGTTTTAAATTCAGAAACAATACGTCATTGTCGTGATGGCCATTTCAGAAATTGCTTGGTTGCTTGTACTTTATGGAAGTGTGATGCGACGGGAAGGAGAATTTTTCTGTGTTGTGTTTTCATTTTGTAAGATCAGGGGCTAGTAAAAGCTTACCAGAAGGGTATTAGGATAAAGTAGTACCTTCAGATTTTTACTTAACTTTACAGTCGTCCATTTATACTGTTTGAAGTATGTTGACTTTTAAAAGCCAATAAAGAGCATATGTTGAATGCCAGCATAGGTCAAATGTGTAAGAAAATCCTGCCATTTCAAAATAATTACAATGCAATTTTGTGTATTGTGTGGACAGCTGCTGTTTGCAAGAGAGGAAATTTAGTGATAACAGTTAAAAACTGCCAAATGAGAAGGCAGGCTAACTGCACAAACTGCTGTATTTGAATGCGCTTCAGTAGAAGACAGTTTTAAAACGAAGTCTGCAGATATTTATTTTCCTGTGTATGCAAAACATTTGAGAATGACTAGTAGTTATTACTCCATGCCATAAATTGTTTGAGACTTCCTTATTACAGTCATACGCTAAATGGATAACCTGCTAATCTGTTAAAAAAACAAAAAACACTTCAACTTATGTAGCTTTTGAATGTTTGTTTGGTAGTACGTTTGCTTGCTTGCTGCCATGAAATCAATTGCTCAGAAGCAATGATATGCCACAGTTGGTGGGGCACTGAAGATGATTTGGAGTGAAGTAGATTCAAGAAAAGACAGGTTTTTTACATACAGTGATCATGAGACCCAGAAGTCAAGGTGAGCTGACATAATCTATTCTGTGTTTCCATTTTTGCAGGTTTACATTTGAAAATTAGCATCTCTTAGCTGGTGCTTATTTGTTCAGGGTTTTGTCTTTAATTGCAGAAATCATTCTCAATGCAGGCATTTTAAAAATCCTAATAAAAATTTTGGACTTTGATGTTTGGGGAAAGTTGATCTTTTTTTGGGAATGGGGGCTGGGAGTTGGAAGCTGGTTGGTTTTGGTTTCTTCCTTTATCATTTTCACTTCTTCTCTCAAGGTGTGTTAATTAAAAGTTTCTAAGGTAAAAATATAAAACCTAAGGTTCTTTCAGTGTACCTTCAGCCCAGAAGCTCAAATGGTTTTCAGGTCACTTCATGGTCCATTTACAGAGGCCATACTTCATCATTTGAGAATGTTATGAGAGAAGCTGTCGAAAACCTTGCTGAAGTCAAGATAAACAACACACTTTGTGTTCCCTTCATTCACTGACCTATAATCTCACTGTAAAAAGATGTAACATCTAAAGTATAAAATCCTTGTCATCCTTTTTTTTATTAAGCTACACAAAGCTAGAATATTTTAGGATCCTTCCTTCTTATCATCTTACTGTTCTATTCAGTTTTTATTTTTCTGTTCTGAAAACAGTGACCATACTGGTTCTGGTTGTCCTGACAGGGTTGCTTACAACAAACTTAATGCTTCACTCTCTATATTGGAAATGCTTCCCATTTTTTTTGTGTCTTTGCTTATTGTAATTTCAGAAATAGTGTCTTTAAAGGCATCTCAGGTTGTGTAAGATTGTGGTCAATTATTATGTCCAGATCTTTCTCCAAAATATAAACCTATATATTTACTGCACATTTAGCGTGTGACCTTGCATTTCATGTGAAAACANGAAAGAACTGAAGAGAGCATAACTTTGCACTGAATATTATAATGTGAAGAATAGGAAGCCCATAGTGCTACTAAAAGAGAAACTTTTAGGGTTTTACCACTAGGTATTTGCCCAGAACAGGAACTAACTCTGAAGATTATTAAAACAGAAATTGTTTTTACAGTATTAATTCTGCTTATGGTTACCTGATGTCACAGAAAATTATTCAAATACAGTTTTATTGGACTTGCTGATTTCACTTCCTGAACTTTACTTAGTTCAATTTAAATTGAAATTTAGATTCACCTTAGATTGAAGCCAGATTGACTTGGCCACTTTTTTGAGTAGTTTTGACTTCTACAAAGAATACTGACCACTTGTTTTGGAGTTTTTAATAATATTTTTTTATTATTTTTTATAATTTAAAAGAATAAGACTAAGTAACATACCCCAGAAATCTTCATACTGCACATGTTTGCTATATTTTACTTAAGATGTGTGTATGGAAAAGGCCTGAGGAGTCATGGAGATGAACATTTCCCGGGAGCTGACCAACAGGCAGAGCCTGATGGCTGCCACTTCCTTTGCTTTTTCTTGTGGTCTTTGCAGACTGTGCCTGAAGTACCATTCTTACATATCTGGGGCTTTTTGTTTGGTGGGGCTTTTAGCCTCCACACAAGTGTACAAGGGCATTTCTGCTGTCTAACTCTTCTTCCCATCTTCAGTTTTGACTGCTGTCTTCTGAACTATTTGAGTGTCTGTAGAACTGAGTAAATGTCTGAAGTTCTATTTGGAATTGTAGATGTACTTTGAGTGTGAAATGATTCTTGCATGCCCCTATGCCCCCACTCTCCTAACAGTAAAGCTGGAAGAACCATAATTATTTAAATGAGAAGTGAATTTTGTGATGCCAGTTCTTTAAATCCTCTGTCCTGCTGGCTGATGGGAGGCTGATACAGCCGGTCTCAGTGGTGTCAGAGAGTATCATTATACTGTACATGAGAACAAGAGCTTCTCTTGAAAGATTTAATATTCTCTTCTAGTTAAATGGTCACACTCTGAGCTACTGACTGAGCACCTTGCTTTTAGTGTTGACATTCAATATTTTATCTCCAATCAATGTCAATAGATGTAGGACTTATCTGATACTGTTGAACATGGAAACCACTGCATTCAATACCAAACTTCAGTTATTTAGGCATGTAGTCTTGAAAATTTCTGAGTATGGATTCACACTGAAGAAATCCTGACAGAAGCTATTTCTAGTAAAACTAAACATTTTTAAAAGTTGCTTCCTTCTTTTAGGACTGAAAATGTGGCTACAAAAAATTGTTACAGAGATGAAAGATTGCTAGACAGAGTAACTGACAGTTTCTGTATGTTTGTTGTCAAAAAAAGACATCTCTGGTGTTACCAGTTCAAGTGAAATATAGTTGTCCCTTGGCTTCTTAGCAGTTAAATATAACTCTTTTTTTCCCCAAGGTAGGTTTATTTTTTCCTTGACTTATAGGGTGTTTTTGCTTATAGCTCTTATATATTTGCTTTTCTGACATACTTCCATGCAGGATGTTACCAAATGGAGTATTTGGCAGAATTAATTCTCTGATTTAGCAAAAATGAATAACACATCATCTGTAACTAAGGTATCTATGTATTCTCTTTGGAAAAATGTTATGGTAGATACCTCAGCATTTTTTGTAGTGTTTGTTATCAAAGTTTTAAATTCAGAAACAATACGTCATTGTCGTGATGGCCATTTCAGAAATTGCTTGGTTGCTTGTACTTTATGGAAGTGTGATGCGACGGGAAGGAGAATTTTTCTGTGTTGTGTTTTCATTTTGTAAGATCAGGGGCTAGTAAAAGCTTACCAGAAGGGTATTAGGATAAAGTAGTACCTTCAGATTTTTACTTAACTTTACAGTCGTCCATTTATACTGTTTGAAGTATGTTGACTTTTAAAAGCCAATAAAGAGCATATGTTGAATGCCAGCATAGGTCAAATGTGTAAGAAAATCCTGCCATTTCAAAATAATTACAATGCAATTTTGTGTATTGTGTGGACAGCTGCTGTTTGCAAGAGAGGAAATTTAGTGATAACAGTTAAAAACTGCCAAATGAGAAGGCAGGCTAACTGCACAAACTGCTGTATTTGAATGCGCTTCAGTAGAAGACAGTTTTAAAACGAAGTCTGCAGATATTTATTTTCCTGTGTATGCAAAACATTTGAGAATGACTAGTAGTTATTACTCCATGCCATAAATTGTTTGAGACTTCCTTATTACAGTCATACACTAAATGGATAACCTGCTAATCTGTTAAAAAAACAAAAAACACTTCAACTTATGTAGCTTTTGAATGTTTGTTTGGTAGTACGTTTGCTTGCTTGCTGCCATGAAATCAATTGCTCAGAAGCAATGATATGCCACAGTTGGTGGGGCACTGAAGATGATTTGGAGTGAAGTAGATTCAAGAAAAGACAGGTTTTTTACATACAGTGATCATGAGACCCAGAAGTCAAGGTGAGCTGACATAATCTATTCTGTGTTTCCATTTTTGCAGGTTTACATTTGAAAATTAGCATCTCTTAGCTGGTGCTTATTTGTTCAGGGTTTTGTCTTTAATTGCAGAAATCATTCTCAATGCAGGCATTTAAAAAATCCTAATAAAAATTTTGGACTTTGATGTTTGGGGAAAGTTGATCTTTTTTTGGGAATGGGGGCTGGGAGTTGGAAGCTGGTTGGTTTTGGTTTCTTCCTTTATCATTTTCACTTCTTCTCTCAAGGTGTGTTAATTAAAAGTTTCTAAGGTAAAAATATAAAACCTAAGGTTCTTTCAGTGTACCTTCAGCCCAGAAGCTCAAATGGTTTTCAGGTCACTTCATGGTCCATTTACAGAGGCCATACTTCATCATTTGAGAATGTTATGAGAGAAGCTGTCGAAAACCTTGCTGAAGTCAAGATAAACAACACACTTTGTGTTCCCTTCATTCACTGACCTATAATCTCACTGTAAAAAGATGTAACATCTAAAGTATAAAATCCTTGTCATCCTTTTTTTTATTAAGCTACACAAAGCTAGAATATTTTAGGATCCTTCCTTCTTATCATCTTACTGTTCTATTCAGTTTTTATTTTTCTGTTCTGAAAACAGTGACCATACTGGTTCTGGTTGTCCTGACAGGGTTGCTTACAACAAACTTAATGCTTCACTCTCTATATTGGAAATGCTTCCCATTTTTTTTGTGTCTTTGCTTATTGTAATTTCAGAAATAGTGTCTTTAAAGGCATCTCAGGTTGTGTAAGATTGTGGTCAATTATTATGTCCAGATCTTTCTCCAAAATATAAACCTATATATTTACTGCACATTTAGCGTGTGACCTTGCATTTCATGTGAAAACATTTCATACCATTTTTATTTTCACAGTTCAGTGGGTCTCAAAGTAATTTTGTTTTTCTGTAAGGTTTTTTGGTTTTCTTCTTTACTGAGCCTCTTTGTAAGCAAATCTCATTTGCACTGTTCTGGGTTGTCTTTCATTGGTGTTTTGTAAGATCTGTCCTAGGGCTGATCCTGGAGGAGCTCCAGCATTAACTTGCTTGAAGCTTCATGATCCTTATTTCAGCATAACCTTTTGCCAGGCACCACTGCCTATTACTTGCTGAGGTTTGTGTACTACCAGCTTCTATTTCTGCAGCTTCATTAATATTTCCCTCTACAGCATTAAATCAAATACTTCAGTCAAGCCCAGATGTATTAAATATGAAAGACAAATGTCATATTTGTCTGACATAATCTACCCTTAGGAAGTCCATGCATTTTTTCTCACTTTTGCTTACATATGTTTCACTCAGCTGTTCAAGAAGAGTGCCTGTAGTCTTGCATGATGTTGAAGTCACATTGCACTTCTTCATTTATCCATGTCATGTCTTGCCTTTCCTTAAGTGTGTGAGCTATTTCTCGCTCCCTATATTGGCAGTACATGATGTTTCAGTACTCAGTCTATTGTATCAGTAGTCAGTCTATTGTATCCTATAATTTTTTACATGCCAATTAATACCTGTGGGCAAAAAGCTGTTAGGTATCTGAAGCAGACGTTTTCTGTGAGAAATGGTACTTGAGGTACTTGATCATGTTTCCAGTAGCTGCACTGAAATTTTTTTGTTTATATTTTTCGTATTCTTACTTCATCAACCATGTAAATTTGTAGTAGTTTTAATTAAATGGCAGATTGATAGTTTTTCTTAGTAGAACTCTGCTATTTTTCAAGTTTTTGATTTGCAACATAATTTGTATCTTGCGATGGATGTTTTTATCTGTTTTGGAATACACATTTCCAAAGCTCTCTTTGCACAGATAGAAACTTGGTAGTGTGTGGTGTAAAATCTTCACTGGTTCACTTAAGACAGTTTTCTATTTTTAAATTATTGTTAAAAGTTAAATTATCTCAGGAAATACTCTTGATTTTTCAGGGTTGGGGATGGTGGTCAGGAAGTTGGTGGGGGTACATGAATGTGGCTTTTATTTTAGAATGCTCTAAAAAGAAGTAAAGCTACCAACTGAAATTTTGTGCCTTCCTGCTCAAAATGTTGTGCTGCAATGTTGGAACTCAGGCAGAAAACAAGATATATGAAGTGTGGGTGAAAACTAGCGGGAAAGCAAAATGTAGGCAGCTGTTGGGCACAGTATAATGAACAAATATTGTGTAAATACATTCCCATGAAGTGGCTGCTGTTTTTCTGGGAGAAGCCCTGGAAGCCCTTGCTGGAGCTGGCATGAGAACGGCGCGTTGGAGCGGGCGGCGAAGGTGGGAGCAGGATGGGCTGAGTGCTGGGGAGCTGCTGCCAATCCCTCCCTGCAGCACACACGCCTGACCATCTGATTCTGCTTAGCCAGCTTCTGCCATGAGCAGGGGTGTTAGCCTTAGTGTGCCTTGCAGAGTCTTCCAGACACATCAAACCCAGTCTTTGTAACCTCACGATGGTTTTGCCTTACTCAACAGGCACTCGGCCCATTCTTAATGGAAAGAGGGATTGTCTCATCTCCTTAGGTGTGTTCAACAAGGGGTAAAGCTGTCCCCATTTCCTGGGGTGCCTTGTGTTTGAATATGAATTATCATTTTATCAATTTTTACATTAGTAACCATGCATGGTACAAATGCTTAAGTAGAATAAATACATGTAGCTCATTTTTACTCTCCCATCTCATCCCCATCAAGAGCTAATTAAGCAGATGGGGATGATCGTGCTTTTGCGGATAAGAGATCCCTAGACTTTTGCTTACTAACAGGAGAGTATTGAAAAATAAGTACTTGAAACAAATATATTTTTTCCCCTGTGAATTGTTTTATTCATTTGCTTAAATATTTATGATACTGTGATTCTATTTATATCTTAAGTCGGATAAAGACACTGAAGACAGTATTTCCAAATGCTCATTCACATTATAAATTCCACAAAGAGGGATTTAAGGAAGCATTATTTTGTGAACTTTGTGACAGCATGTTTAACTAGTGTTTTCAGATTGTAAAAGTAATAATTTTTAAATTCAAAACTTTATGTTTTAAATTGCTTTTATGTGAACAATAATGTTTATGTTCACCTGCTGAAAACAAACTCCTTGTATTACTTGAGAATGTACATTTTGTATAAATTGTACTTATATTGACCTAATCTGTTAAACTACTTATGGCTGATTAATTAGATTTTTTGGTAACCCCAATGGATTTAAGGTCAGTATTTGTCTCTTTTTTTCTGATTTATGATGATACTTCCTGTCATCATCTTAATAATGATTCTGTAATATACATGTTTCCAACAATATATTCTGAAATCAGTATTTTTTAAAATATCAATTCATTATTTACAATCAGTACTTGAAATCTATTAAATATTGATGACATAGGAAATTATATGATCAAGGTTAGCATATTGGGCAAAATTAACATAAGCTGTGAATATTGATCATCACAGGGTTCATTTTATACTGAATACTTACTAAACCAATAATAAAAGTAAGGTATAAAATCCAACTTGATTTTTGTGCTACTTGGGATCTTTGTGGGGTTTTGAAAGCTTAAGTAGCTTTTATATATTAATTTTCACATTTTTTTGATAGATAGTCAACTGAAATTTTAATTTTTCCTATCATTACTAATGTAGAATGGGTTATTTAAAATTGGACTTTCATGGTATCATAATATCCGAAAGCCATTCTTCAGTAATATTTAACACCAAGTCAGTTGGCCATTAATATATATTTAAACTGAATTCTTTCAATGTGATCGAAATCAGGTGACAGTAAAATGTGTATCCGTGTCAAAATAATACTGATTATATATCTTAGCAGACTGCTGATCTGGATGCGTTTTTTATATAATATATAATTTTATAATACTCTGAAGTACTGCAGTTACAGTAGTAGTATATTTTATTTTGATCTTTCTAATGAATCATACAACACCTTTTGGAAAAGTGAGTGCTGGAATACTTCCATCTAGACGTCTTTGCCAAATGTAGTATTATTATTATAAAGTGGGTGTAACTTCCTTTGCCAATCATATGAGCTATGATAGCAGAATGGAATGCCAAGTGCTGGCAGCTGTTAGTTCTTTTATTCACTCTGTTTGATATTCCTTGCTTAGTCATTAGTACTTCCACAAACATTTAGCAGGTTAATGTGTCAGCTACATATCAGCTATGGAAGTATTTTTGGCAGTCTTTCAAAGAAACTTTTCTTTTGTGGCTGAAACAATCCAGTCTTCTATTCAGAGTGTTAAAAATAACTTGAGTTAAGATTATACAGACTGTAGCTGTAAAATTGAACATGGATATCACAGTTTTTATGAAGTATTTAAAAATATTTTAGGTACAATTTATTCTGAAAAATTTAAGAAATCTAAACACAGTTTTTCACCTCATATATAACTGTGTTACTCTCATCAGTATTTCAGATTAAAGAAATAATAAATGGACAAAATGACAGCACAAATTGCAGTTAAAACTAAAAAGGTACAATTGCAGGTAAGCTTCCATTAGCCAAATTAAATTCAGTTTCAGACTCTTAAATCTAATTAATGTAGTGTCTAGAACATTATGACATCTAAATCTACTCAGACTTCTCTGTGTATGGTAAGCTACTGTGGCTCCTTCCCTGCCAGTTACACTTTTATTTCTTCTTCAAGGTCTTATTCTGTTTGTGTTTTATTCTCAAACAAACCTGAGGTTTGTTTCTCAGAGCTGCAAATGCACCCACAATGAATGTATTGTCATTTTTGTCCCATTATATGAATTTTTCCTATTCTTAAGAGTTACAAGTTGTGTTTTCTTAATACGTTCAAAGTTCAGAGAAGAAGTTCAGAATATCCTAAATTGAAAGGAACCCACAAGGATCATCAAAGTCCAGCTCCTGGCCCTGCACAGGACACCCCTAAGAGTCACACCCTGTGCCTGAGAGCAGTGTCCAAACACTTTTTGAGCTCTGTCAGGCTGGTGCTGTGACCACTGCCCTGGGGAGCTGTTCCAGTGCCCAAACACCCTCTGGGTGAAGAATATCTTTTCTCATATCCAGCCTAAATCTCTCCTGACAACTTCAGGCCATTCCCCCAGTCCTGTCCCTGTCACCCCAGAGCAGAGATCAGTGCCTGTCCCTCCTCTCCCCCTCCCAGGAAGCTGTACCTGCAGTGAGGGCTGCCCTCAGTCTCCTCTGCTCCAGGCTGAACAGACCCAGTGACCTCAGCCCTCCTCATATGGCTTCACCTCGAGGCTCTTCTTTGTCTTTTTAGCCCTTCTTTGGATACTCTGATGCCTTTAACTTAAGCTTTTATATCTAAATAGCTTAAAGTTAAGATAAAATTCTTGCTCTTCAGCATTCTCTATATGGCTCTCAAATGAATGAGTTCAGCTGTTCAGAATAAGGAAAAAAGTAGTTCCCAGCAGTTACGACAGCTATGCCCACTTAGAGCTGTTCTCTGCTGTGAATCAATATCTCAGGGTCTGAAGCATAGAGCTTTTCTGTCTTAGAGTTGAGAAGTTCAGTTTGTTATCAAAGCATCTTCCCATTTGCCTGCAGACTCTGTACTGCATGTTGGAAAGAGTTTGTTGTCACTGTGATGAACATGCGTAACTTCCATTAGCATTAATGGGAGCTATGCCAGAATGTCAAGAGAAGAATAACTTCCCAATGCAGTAAAGGAATTAATTAAGCTGTGTTTGGTTCATTGGCTACTGAAATGTGATCATTAGACTCAAAGGGAAAAAAAATCTATTAGCATGATAGACTAGTTGACTTTGTACTGTGCTGAAACCTCTTGATTTGCCAAGGCAGAACTATTAGAAGATCAGTTAAGTTTGGATATTTGCTGTACAAGTATGGTGAATGTATATCATGACAAAAGGACTGGCTACTGCTTCTGTGAGATGTAAAAGGAGCATATTTACTTTGTGCAATTAAATAAGCTGAAATTACTTTTTTTGGAAGTTTGCTTATAAAGAAAAATCTGACTTGTTTCTGCTAGCCATTTTGACATCTAACATGCTAATAGTAACCTCATGAAGAATTACTCACAGAAATAGTTTGGGAACTTTATTTAAGAGAACCACTGAGGTATGTATTCAAACCCCTTCTGCTATTCTGTTTGGTGTTAGTAGTGTTGTGTTTGGTGTTTTCCTATGCTCTGTATGTTCAATCAGATAGTTATGGGTAGTTGGAGTTCTTGTTTTCTTGTTTGTCTATATATTGAGCCCCTATCAAACACAAACTAATCCAGTTATTTTGGCTGTTCTGGAAATTCTGTGACCTGTTCTCTCTGCCATGCATCTGTTACTTCAAATAATATCTGAAAATAAATATGGATGCCTTCTTGAGTACAGCATGATCTGAAACAAAAAATTAATTTGTAGACAGACTGGCGTGAAATTTTTTTCCTTTCTCAATTGATAGTAACACCCTGCAATTTGTGTAGAAGACAAATCGTAGCTTCTGTTAGTGTTAGTGTAGAAGAGTTCACTGAGTGAGCCAGATCTCAGACTGCATATTTACTATCATAGAATCATCAAGGTTGAAAAAGCCTCCAGACTGAGTCTAGCCTTTAACACCACCACACCAACTAAACCATAGCTCTAATTGCTGTGTTGTTTCTTAAATACTGTCAGGGATGGTGACTCCTGTCTTCCTCCCTGGGCAGCCCATTCCAAAGCTTAATAACTCTTTCCATGAAAAAATTCTTCCAGAGAGTCAACTTGAAGTCATTTTGTTTTCCAAATACTAGGTGCAATTTCATCTTTACTGTGTCTTGTGGTAGACATTGTCTTCAGAACACAATAAAAAGCAGATATAATACTATTTGTATGTAGAGTATTTATTGCTTGGTTTAGGTGGCTATTTTAGTCAGTTTTGGATATGCAAAATCTCTTTTATTTTTGGTATGAAACAGTATAATGAATATTTAAGTACTTTATTATGTACCATCTTTTCTGAACTAAATTTCAGGTTTTCACTGGAGTTTGGTACAAAACATAGAGATGGAAAATTGCTTTATAATGGCTTCCCAGTGCTCATCTTTCATTTAACTATCTAGGGGGATGCTAAAGATTTTATGTGTCTTGATAAAAGCAGAACAGTTTTATATGCATACCTGGGAACAATTTATTGTGATTGACTGAACAAATTTTATCCGTGTAATAGTAACAATAGCTTGGTTTTCTTCCAGGTACATTTGTTTCATTAGTTCAAGGAGACCTTGTCTTGGAATAATAGGTTGTTCAAGGTAGAACAAGTTGTGATTGTTTTGCAGGTAGCTATGGTAGGAAGTTTTGAGATAGTGTACTCTCCTAGACAGAAAAGTAGATTTTTTACAGGGAAGATCAGTTAAGTCAGCTCGGTCTTCTGGTGACACACCTCTGAGTAAGAAGTAATTCCCTGCTGTAATGAGGTGATTGTACAATAACTGTGTGTTACAATAAAGAAGGTAAATCTTGAGATGTATTTATGCTGTTAAAGTGACAAAATATTGAATGACTGTATAATGCTCAGCCATATGTGCTGTAATTATAACTGCTTCATTATTTTAAGGTAGTTTCCATCTTAGCAAAACTCAGGATTTTTATTTGTGAAATTTCACGTGCAGTGTTAGAGTTTGAATTCCATAAATCAGCTGATTTCTACATACTTTATAGAAGTTACTAAGGCTAAGTGGGATCTATCACTGCACACTGCCACTTGTCACAATTCATTGACGTGCTGTAGAATTCTGCCGGAAATGTTTTTTCTCATTTTCTGTTCTTCCTCAGTGTATAGGAATGCAGTTTACTAATCCTAAACATGGTATGTGCAAACTGCCTTAATGTGGACAGATTAGTAACAATTTAAGATGTTTTCTGTGTTTGTTTTGGTTTTTAAGGAGTCCCAAGCATTTGTGCAGTAAGCTTAGACTTCTGTATCAGTGTTGAGGTTTGTTTTGGGTTTGGTTTTGTTATTCTGAGGAGGGGAAGTGGAAGGTTAGCTTATTGCAACACTGGGAGTTGTCTGGATGTGTGTGATTTCTGCTAAGGTCAGGGTAAAAGCTCCCTACATTGGTATCTTCTGAATGTGCAGCCTGCAGTGCTATTAGTTGTTGTCTTTTTAAGACCTCATTCTGAAGCAGTCCAAGATTCATCGTCTCTCTAGCTCTCATTTTTTAACATTGCTATCTTTGTTCTGGCTTGAGCAATTGTTAAAATGGATAATGGATTAGCAAGGAAATCGGATACGATTTCTTGACTTAAGAATTCTTCTGGCTTTTAGCAGAGGAAAGAAATAAAGAAAGAAAAAGTTGACATGATTAATGCTATAAGTAATTTAATTGCAGGAATGACTGCAACAGCATTGTTTTCCTACATTTGTCATCCTAACCTTTCCAAAATGTTAAAATACTGGGTTAGACTGGGATTTTTACAGAGAAGATTTGGAAAAATCAAGTGTTTATTTTGGCTCGTGTAAAAAGTCCTAGAAGACGGTAGGCTGGGGCTGGAGCTGAGTTGTTGAGAGACAAGACATCAAAAATACTGGTCTAAAGGATGAGCTTTAAGTATCACTAAATCCAGAAGGAATCCTTGCTTTGGCAATTATTTCTGCTGCTTGAGGAAGCAACCTTAGAGTTAATAAATCTGGATTTAGACACACCAGGCATGACACACAGTCTTTCAACAAAGATTAGCTGTAAGCTAATTGTTTCCTTTGTTACTTTCTATTGGTTTGGGAGTGGTGGTGGAATAGGAGCAGCTATTGAAGATATCAACTTGAACTGGCTGAATTTGGGTTCATTTCTAATTTACCCTTTGAAGGAGGATATTGTTTAGTATTTGCCCTGTGTTTGTCCATGGTGGGATCAAGTGATCCTTTTAAATCAAGGCTTGTTAAGTGGTCTGTAGAAATAAAACAAAGAAATTCTTGTCTGCTCTCTGTAATTTATTTGTATAGCAAAAATCGAGTGGATGTGCACTTCCAGGAGACAACTGGAAAGGTCTGAAAATGAAGACTTTTCATTACCATGTTGCATTTCATCACTAGAAATACTCAACTTAGTAGGCTAAATTTAAATGTAAATAGTTGTCAGGCCCTCTGAGAAGTTGGTAATGGTGGTCATGCTCTTCTGAAATTTCATTTAATGTGAAAACCAGTACATACCAGATTTTGGTCTTAAGAAAATCAGCCTGTCCTTTTATGACAGCTGCATTTGTTTTTCTGGAAAATAATAGAAAAATTAAAAATGGCAAAAGAAAGGGTAAATAATCATTGTAGAAACAGAAGCGGTGGTGATAATAACTGGTCCCTAGTCAGATGATGTGATGAGGTGACAGTACACAATCCATTCCCTCTGCCTGGAGAGTGAGACCCTAGAGAGGGAACCCATCCCTCTCATCTCATATCATCTATCCATAGGGCACTGTACCCTGATATGTGTTAAAATAAACTGTGAGTATCGGAATTCTCTTTATGAACCTGGATATCTGCTGTCTATAAACCTGGCCACTGCTGCTACTGGCCTGTCATGGGGGGCTTTTAGCTTTCAGTAGCAATTTGTCCAGTCCTTCTAGACTGCCTCAAAATAAGAATAATCACATTGTTGTGATTGTTTTTATTAATATGGCATTTTTCAGAGCGTGGGTTGTGTCATGCTACTAAAGGGATGAATGTTGTTAAAATAATAAATCTACTGAAATAATTTTTGTTAATATCTGAATGGTTTAACTTAATTCCAGCTGGTTCTTTTTCATAATAAATTGATTTGATTTAATAAAAGTAGCTTCTGTACCTCAACTGGTAAAAAGAAATGTGTGTTTGTATATTCTTGGAAATAAAAATGGTGATGCTGCCTTTGAAATCATATGTATAGGGAGAACTTTCATACCAGCATCTGGCATTGATCTGGTCTATTCGGTTTCAAATTGCTTTATGGTTACTAATTAATGTCCTCACAGCCAACCAACAGAGCAATATATTTCCATCCTGAGGACTTAATTTTGAATAGTAGTACACTCTGTAAAACAACAAACAATTTACCAACAGAATTAAGATAATAGGACCAAATTCTCTTTTAATCCATACTGGTATAATCCCACTGATATCAATCACATTCCATCGAAATAAGTATGAGCAGAAAATAGGCTTTTAGGTTAAAAGTATCTGAAATGGATAGAGATTTGTTCTGGAAAATTAAAAATAGGGACTAATGAGTTAACCTTTTGTATAATAACTTATTAGCTTTTGCATAAATGAAACAGTGTTATGTTCATTACAGCTGGTATATTTCAATATTGATATTTGTCCTTATCTTTCAGTTGATTTATTGACAGACTCTCCTCTTAATGAAGTTGGGATAGATTTTTTTTTTGTTGTTGTTGCTATTGAGTCATATCTTCTAATGCATTAGCATTTTTTTTGTACAGAGGCTGCCTGAAGCATGCATTCTCTGCCTGTAGCTAGTTCGGTGCTTCTGTTATAAGAAGTATTTCCAAATCTTGCATGCTGTATTTAAAAAAAGCAAATTTGCATTTTATGTCAGGTTATCATTTTGACAGTCTTCTAGTCTACTGTGTTCCTCAGAAGAGAATAAATAGGTGGAATTACAAGTTGTTATCCATGGGAAATCATTTAATGATATAATTACTGTTAATATAGCAGCTGACAATAATAAGATTGAAAAAAAACTCCAGAAGGAATCTTTAAGATGATGTTGCAGTTTTTGTCTTTCTGAGAAGGCAAGTATTATAAAAAAGTCCAAAATCCGTTGATTTTAGTTTTCCATGGATGTGAAGTTAAATACAATTATATTTATAAACTTTCATTATAATAGATTTTGTTCTGTACAGAAAATGATACAAAATACCAGAGTAATGAAAGTTAATTATAGATCCAAATTAAATAACACATGTACATTTAGGGTTTCACATGAAGTACAAGCTTTCTACTGTGTTGGATGTTGAGGGTTCACAATTAGCATGTCCTGCAGCCAGTGCAAGCAAGGTTTGGAGATTTGGGGCTGTTGGCTTACCTGGTGCTGCTGAAAGCAGCAATGCCCCTGGAAACAAAACAACAGTTTACTGAATGACAGTATTGCTTAGACTGTTCTTTATCTTCTTCTATAAAGCATACATAAAAATATTTCTTTAAAAAGTAATTGGACTGTTATGTGTGCTCAGATGGACATATTTTATCATCGATTAATTAAAAAAAAACAGATTTACCAAATTTCTTGTAATCTCTTTTTTTTTTTTAATATAACAGTTATTTATAACTGTGATACTAGTTGAAGCTACTCTAGTTCTAGAGTATGTTTTGGAAAACAGTACCTTCTGGAAATATTTCTGATTCTATTTTTTGAGGGAGGGATTTTCTTGGTTTTTGGTTGGGTTTGTTTTTTCTNGGGGATAGAAACAAACACATTTTCAGAGATGCTGTTTTTTCCTATAGTTAGAGGATCAGTTGCCAGTAGTATCATAAGACATCCATGTAAAAACTGGACTAATTGAGATCCCGAGTGGGCCAGGGCTTTCCAAATTCTCAGAAGAAATTGGGAAAGGAAGTTGTTAACTTCAAAATACACCTGACTCAAAGAATATTAACCAGATCAGGAATGTACAGTTGCTAGCAAAGCATCTTCTCAGGGTTTGGTATATTTATTTCTTCTTCCTTGTGGATTTTGATTTTTAGATGTTAATATTTCCTGTTGTACAAAAGATAAGATAAAGTTTATCAGATACAATACTGTGAGGTTTCGGGTTATTTTAAGCCAATGGCCAAAACGTCAACTCTTTTTTAAATCCAAACCAGCATTCTAGTAAATGTGAGTTTTCCTTTGCCTTCCACTCCTGCCAGATTAGGTCTTGGAGTTCAGTGCTGAGGCAGAGCTGATCGTGGGAGTCAAGTGTCAAGTGCCTTAGCTGTGATTGAATTCAGGAAAAAAAACAAATTTAAGAGCAATTTGCAGTTCTTTTTCAGAAGTACACAGGAGTTGGCAACTAAATTATCTGTTCTGTGAAAATTATTTCGACTTACTGGAGTGTTTGAGCTATGTGCAAAGAAATCCAGGTAGTGTCAAGTGCTGCTTTCAACTGCAAATAATTATATGTAACTTCTGTAATACATTTAGTTAAAATAATTTTTAAAAAAATAGATTTGTTACAATTAAATATAAAAATTTCCATGAGGCAAAAATACATCTGTTCAAAAGAAATCAAAAGCTTTAATAAGTAAGTCTATTTTGCAATTTTTTAAAAGTATCTTGGGAATCAGAATGGGATATCTTTCAGTTTGTAGCAAATAGAAACCCTCTTAAATTAATTTGGTAAAAGTATTGCTTGTACCACTGCAGCAAGTCTAAAGATATTATGGACAAAACTTGCAAAAGGAGATTCTTGTGATTGGAACAGATAAAATGCAGTATTGATGTGCTTAAGAAATAGTAAGAATAAGTTTTTTGCCATTCAGTTACTGGGGACTAGAATAAAGCCACATCTGTTAATGTGAGTGGCTGACACGAGCTGCAGTGGAGGAACCACGTACCAATTCTGCCCTGGGTGATGGGCAGGAGCATCTGACAGAAGGGTTTGAAGACGATCTCTGCACTGGGCTACAGAATTTCCATGCAGTTTCTCCTGGAGCCATTTGTGCAGACTTCCCAGTGTTAGTGTAGCAAGAAACAATAAGAAAGGAGTTGTGCAGCCTAACTCCTGCCTTGATTTTGTATCTAGTTGATACTGGAATAAAAAAGCTTAAGGGTAATTTAGAAATGTGAAAGTGTATTCTTTATCTAAAGTTTCTTGTTCTTCTCTGAACTGTTAAAGACACCTATGTTTGTACACGTAGCAGTAAACTTAATGGATTTGCTTCAATAAAAAAAATTCTATTTTTGAGGGAGTTCTTCCTATTGGGAATACTAAGCAGTTTTATTATTTTGTGAGAGCACATGTGAGTTCTCCTCCAAAGCATTGTTCGCATGCACACTGTGGATCCAATATTCCCCTGGAATCTCAGCTTGGTGGTCTGTTCCAGTCTCAGATTTGGTGGACACAGAGCATTTCCAGCTAAATGTGGTTGGAGGTCACACATGAGGAATCCAGAGGCTTTTCTGGGATTTGCCTATCCTGAGGCAAAAATTTTTCACTTGATTCACATTTTTCTTTCTTAGAAGAGGGATCATTCCTTAAGAATATTGAACCTGGGGGGGGCCGGGAGGGCATTTCCATGTGGAACTGTGGATGAAGTATATGGTACAACAATTAGGAGAGGCCAATCCTGAAATACTAATTGCTAAAAGGATTGACTCAAATAACACCTTTCCAGTGTTTTGGCTTGATCATTCAGAGGGCTTCTAGTCCAGTAAGAGAAAGCCTTGAAGTTAGAGGGAAGACAGCATGTTTTAATCTCTTTTTAAAACTTCTTTTTTCCTAATCTCTTTTGGAGAAGCCTGTTTATTAACTCTGGAAGAAAAAAACAACTCCATTATCAGCTTAGATGGAATGCTCCACCACAATGCTATAAACCTTACTGGATATATACAGTAAAGTTGAGGCTGAATCTGCACTCTTTGCTACTGGATGTGATGGTTTTCTGTTTCATTGAAAAAATATTGCAATTCAGTAGAGCTAATCCCATCACTTCTGAATTTGTTTGGAGCTCCTGAAACCTTTCCTGTTTTAAACTCCTATTAAAAAACCCAGTTAGAATCTGGCTAATTACTTAATTTCTACACCAATGCTGTTAGTGCTAAGGGATGTAATTAGTTGCTTTCCTGACTGAATTGTCTCTTTGTGGCATGGGGTGACAGGCTCTTATGTAGGCTCATGTTTTCAACCTGAAAAGATGCTCTGTTACCTATAAGCCATATCATGACATTTGCATGAAACCTATCAGTTTCTAGTGGACTATACTGATTTTTGTTGTTGTTTTTGTAGATCTAGGTTATATCCCATTCTTTCAGAATAGATCTCCTGAAGAGATGTCATCGTGCCAAAAGTCAACACACTCTTGAGGCATCTTCAGTGACATCCCTGAGGGATATCTCTGTTCAAGCATTTTGTACTTTTTTCTCTCATGGAGATTATTTGCCTTCTTTCCTTCCCAGCCCAGGCCTCCATTGTGCTTTTGGTGCAACATCTGGGCATGATGCATGATTATAGTAAAGAGTTTTAGAATCAGTGTCTTCCTACAACTGCTAAGTAAACTTCTAAGGCTCAGGTACTACTTGCAGTCACTCACTGTGGGAACAAGGTGTGGAAATCAAACATTAACATTAATAAAAATGAAGATTGTTTAGTAGTAGCTGCATATTCTATGAAATGTACTTTGTGTAGGCAGGCTTGCAACTAGCCCTCCTTCATTTTTTGACCAAAAAGATTGGGATTTAGAAATGGAAGGGTGAAGAACATTTTACATTATCCAGTACTTGTTGCTGTGGCAACATAGCTGCATAATTTTAAATGCAAGCATTTTTTAGTGTTTGGGGTAGATAGCATTTTATGTCTTTTTCCTATTTCAGATTGAGAAGCAAGATTTACGTTTTGTCAGATTTTTATAATTAGCATACATTTGCTTAAATTACGATGTATATTGCGTTTATAAAATGTATAATACTTTATAAATTAGTAAAAAGGGTGATTTTGAATTGCTCTGGGATGCCTTAAAAATGAAAGGTTTGCTATTACAACAAAAATTATAATCTGTGTTACGAGAGATTTGGTAAATAGTTTAATGCACTGGGAATTCTTGACAACAGACAGATGAAGACCTGCCACTTTAAAAACTCCCTTGCCTTAACTGCTTTCTAACTCCAGTAGTCAAAAGCTGTTAAGCTTTAAGTGCTCTGTCATATTTGTGGGCTTTTATAGCAAAGAGTAGAGCAGACAGCAGTGATGATGGAAAACGATGGTAGGTAGGCTTAAAATACTATAAAGCATAGAGACAATTGTATGTAATGCCTGGAATTGAAACCTTTTTGAATGAAATGATCAGCCATATGTGCCACCCTTATGGACCCTGTAAGAAGAAGAAAAGAAATGTACCCTATTGCTAACTGTGCATGAAATTGCAGTGTTAGAAGATATTGACCAGATGTTTCAATCTCAACAAATAGCTTGTTATGTGACTGAGTGAAAATCTCTCTGCTGCTTTGATCACATACACCTTAAAGGAAGAAGTAATTTAATAGAGGTTGTCCAAGTTCATCATTGTCAATAAACTTTGACTTGACCTTTGCCATCTGTTTTTGATACTGTTGCTGATAGAAGGTGATAGGCAGCTGTTTACAGTTTGTGCTATGTGAATTCTGTGCTGCCAAACAATGAAAGAAGTCTCTCCACTTGTGGATTTTTTGCTGTCCTTTTCTGAGTGTGGGTGTATTCATTGAGGCTGCACATCATTTAGCAGGGGAGTGTGGATGACATATTGTATGGATTTTGAAAAGGAAGTTTTGTTTTACTGTTACAGATATGCAAAATCATACATGAAATATCCTAAAAATGTCGATTTGCAACAGCATCAGCTTCACTTATAGAGTACTACCTAAATACATACAGTGTTTTACACTGAGAATTTTAAGGTATTTTAAATTCCTTATAGTTTTTCATATCTATTTGAAGTGCTAATTCTTTACAAGTAGAGTAGGCTGAGGTGTTGTTAATAGTACCTTACAGTTGTCCAGTGAGTCTGTCTTGCTATGCCTGAGTATAATGTTCCATTTTCATTTTTTTTATATCCTTCTATTCACATCTGAACACCACTGCTTCTGACCAGACAGGAGCAAGACTTTATGTTGTACTTTGTTTGCCATTTTTCATTATTTCACACCCAGTCTTCAAGAAGGATGTTGGTATCTTTTGATTTATTTTACTGATGAAGATACTCCAAATCCTTACTTCATGCACAGCTTTGCAATATTGGTGAATTTTTAAATAAATAGCTGTATGCACTGAAACAGCTGCAGAAGAATCTCAAGTAAATCTGGAATTCTTTCTGTTGTGAAACCCTTCAAGTAATTATCATCTGTGACAGTGATGAAGAACTGGTGCGACCAGCCCTGTTCTGTAGGTCTACCATGCTTTTTTTTTTTAACCTTATTTTGGGAAGGGGATGCACAAAGTTTGAGGACAGAGAGTGACACATCAGCTCAGACAATAGGCAAGTGGTTGATGTGTCAGGTTCTGCCCTTCAAATGGGAAAAGGACACAAGGGCAGCTGTGTCTCAGTTGTATGCCTTGTAAGACCTTGCTGGAGACATTCTGCCTTTGGCCTCAGATAACATAAACTGACCTTCAGAAGAGAGGCTGCAGCACTTTAGGTATTTGAGGCAGAACTGTAACACGATAAATACAGCATAAGAGTGTGATGGAGTAAAGTGTATTGGAATTGTGTTATTTAAAGGGTGCAGTAAAAAAGAGCACTTGCTTTTGGTCACATTGAAACTTTGGAATATGGCTACTGCATGTTTAATTACAGAAAATATGCTTGTATTTTCTTGTACAGCAAGAAGCTTACAAGCTAGACTAAAAATAAAGCAGTGAACAAGCAAATGAAGAGCAATGATAAATAGGAAATGGAGTACAGAAGGATAACAGGACTGAAAATAATTATTTGGATTATAGAATTTTTTTTAAGAAGCAGTTTCTTAAATTTGTTTTTAAATGTGGAAGTGAATGAAGTACTGCTCCTGGATGATTAATATTTTGATAGGCATCTTAATTTGAAAAGCTGTAGCAAAGGGCATTTGTGGTACCATGTTAAAACTAATGGATGTTCCTGTGCAGGGATTTGTATCGCACATGGTGAGCCAAATTCTGAAAAGATTTAGATACTGGTCTCAGTGCAAGGCTTTAAATAGTCTTTTCCTTTAGAAAATAATATCACTTTTATCTCATTTGACTGTGAGTTGCTTGAGGGTATTGTCATGCATTTTAACAATATCACTTCCTCATGCAAGATTTGGCAGCTTCAGCTAATGGTGGAAGAATTGCTGTACAGGACATGGGACTCCTTTTCACAAGCCTGCTTTTATAAAAATAAGCTTATTTTTTCCTTTTCCTTTTCCTGTTTTGTTTTTTTTTTTTTCTTATATGGCCATGATGTGATAATACCTGTTGCAATGTCTAAAAATCCATCAATGAAAATAAGAGAAAGAAAAAATATTGCACAGGTATTGGAACAAACTGTAACTCATCTCTTTTCCAGGGTCTTGCTGCTGTTGTCTCATAACAGTGATTCTGGAGTTAGGTATACTGGGTCTGCTTGGGATGAAGTTAATTTTTCATAGGAGCCCATATGATTCTGTGTTTTAGGTTTGTCACCAAATCAGTGTTATTTAACACAGCAATGTTTTAGCTGTTGCTGAACAGTGCTTGCACAGCATCAAGGCCTTCTCTGTTTTTTTCACTCTGCTGCCCCCAGCAAGTAGACTGTGTAGAGGGAAAGACGTTTTGAAGGGACAGTCAGGACAGCTGACCAAGGAGATAATCCAGGCCACATAGAATATGGCCAGCAGTAAAACTGGGGGGGGGTGTGTGTTTTTCCAGGTAGCCATGGGTTTTGACAGTGCCTGGGCATCAATCTGCTGATGGAAGATAGTGAATGAATGTCTTTGCATCATTTCTTCTTAAGTGTTTTTTCTCACTGTTGTGCTTTTCGTTCTCTCCTTTATCCCTCCAAGAGGCAGAATTGAGAGAGCTGCTGGGGGGAGGCTTAACTGCAGGCTGGGGTTACCCCATCACGGTAGGGATTTTAAATGACATAGTATGTGCAATGGTAGCAGACTATTGCATTCCTTTTGAGCCCTAGGTGTATCATATCATACACGAGTAATAAGTGAGCTCACTTGGAACTGTCTGTTTTTTAGGATTGTTTTGCATATTATCAGACTTTTGAGTTTTTCAGATATATGGTTTGATTTTTGATCCCATGTTTTCTCATTTTATATGGCCATCTAAGATGAGTTATTTAACTTCCTTTAGCATCTAAAATATTCCTAAAAGTATTTCAAAGGGGCTTTAATAGACTGGAACTTAATGGACTATATATATATATTAGTGGTTGGACATAACAGGGACACAATTTATGAAGGACGCAACAGACACATAAAACGTTCTGAAAAGTATATGGAGTCATTCTAAAATTTAGAATATAAAAATAAGGGATACTCCATTCCTGTTTTGATTTATTAAAAAGAACACTTCATGAGTAGTTGCTCACATTGTTTAGTTTAGATTTCAGCAGGCATGTTAAACTTAGCTAATTTTAGGTCCTTGGAGTCCTCTCCTCTGTGAACTGCAATTTAAAATAAGATCAGATTTGACAGGTCATGCAGAGAAGAGTCCAGCTTCAAATAACATACTTCAGATGCACTTCAGATGTCTGTATTCAGCGTTAATGAGTTTGAAGATCCTTCACTGTGAAGGGGCATAATGCTTCCTGTTGTGTTGTCAGTTCCTAGGCATTTAGGATTCAAGTCCACAGCTGAAAACTCCTATGTGCAGAAGGTATGTCAGTCTAAGCAAAGCTTTAGATGCTTTGGCATTGTTAGTTTAAGATGACTGACAGATGTGGAAATGCACTACTAGCTGCCACTTAAAAAATTAATTCAGGAGCTCAGACAGAGAACAATGTGGTTGTGAGTGTCTTCATCAGCCTCCTTGTTCCAGTTATCAGTGTTGTCCAGTTAATGGTGGCACTTACAGCAAAGCAGAGAGTTAGAGTAAAATGAAATAATTTCTGAAGGATCTTTGTTATAGACAGAAGGCTATAAGATTCTGTAGGATGTTTCTTTTTTAAGTTCTATGGTAATGTGTACTGAGACCCAGCAGAAGAAAACTCTCCTTTTGCAGGGAAAGTATCTTTGCAACTGAAGACAGGTAAATTAGTAGGGTCCTCCTCTACAGTGAACTTTGAAGGAACAGCAAAGAAAAGCTTTGAATGCAGATCAAGTGTTATGATAGGGGGTACTGGACTCTGCTCCTGTGGCAGAAGCATGGCATTCTCAAGAAAAATAGGCTAAGCCTGGAAAATTGAAAGTTAAGAACTTTCCCGTCCTCTAATTGTTTAAGGCACCTAATTTTCTTTCACATAATATGAAGGGGCTTTTTCTTTTTTGGGAGGTGGGGGGGCATTGGTTCTCAAAAGACAGCACTGAGTATCCAATCAAAGTCAAGTCACTTCTAGTGTTAGAAGTGCTTCTAGGAGTGCTTCTGTACCTCAGAAGAATGAAGAAAGGTTGTTTCCAAAAGCCATTTTCAAATCAGACAAAAGTGGGAAATAGGTGTACCAAATCTTCGAGTCTGAGGATGTGAAAGAGTGGGACATAGTTCACTCCAGGCAGTCTCACAAAGTCACAACTCTTCAGAAGCTTTTCTTGTTACCAATTTTTCTTGGCATCTCAACATCTTGCAAGAAAAGATGGTGCTGTTCTCTGCAATTACCACCCGCTCCCTGGAACACAAAGGTTCTTAAGCTTCTCTGATAGCTAAAGCTTGCCAGGGAGTTCATCCTCTTTAACTCTGATCATTAAAAACCACATGAACAGATAGTCCTGCTACACTGAACCCAAGGGAGTTCACATGTTAGCCTCATGAAAATAAGGAGAGAAGTATTTTGTCACCCCCTAGTGTGTTTTGGAGCAGCCAGGGTGCTGACTTCTTTTGCAAGTGCCGGCCTCAGTATTTGATCATAAGAAATAACGTTTCTGTAGGGATATGGTAACCTAATATTAGATTATGCTTATTTTGAAATCAGCTGAATTTTAAGACAGATTTATGCCAAAGGCAAGACATAAATATTAAAAAAATGAAAGTTTTCTTTGCATTTATCAGAGTGCATACAACAAAAATATGAGGAAAATGCAGTCTGTTTAACTCAAGAGAATGTCTGAAAGGTGTTCTATTTCCTGTGCTCCTTTCTCTGTCACAAATGTTTATGCTAACTGAAAAGGTCAAGGCCTGTCCTTGTGTGTACCTGATGTCCAAGCTGTGTTGCCAGAAGAAAACTTTAGAGCAGAGAAACACATTAGATTTTATAAACCACTTCTTTGCTGTGGTATCCCACTCCTGAGGCTGTCTTGTTCTTTCATGATAAGTTCCTACTTTTGACACTTCTGTCTTTGGTCCATTAGCAGCCTCAAATTCCCTTGGGTGCTGGTGAGGATTCATGGTGTGGCCAGGTGCCAACCTCTCCTGACCAGACTGTCAATACAGTTTGTTAGTAGCTGCCTCTCTGCCTAGCCAAACCCTGGATAATTAACTCATTATGCTGATTCCCGCTGAGCTGGGTCATTTTCTGTTTCTGTCTAGAGTCTTATTCATTCAATTAAATCTTGTATTTCACATAAATCTATAAAACTAATTTTCAGTTTCTAGAACCATATACCTGGCATTAATGTGTGCAGTTTGTTATTGGCCTGCATATGATATTGGCTGTTATGCTGCATGGCTGCTTCACAGTGATAAACATCTTGTGATGACTGACTCCCATTCCCATTTAGAGTATTTAGCCAGAGTCGCTAATAACAGTGTGTGAAGTAGCCCAGAGAAGACTGTTTTTTTCATATCAGGTTATTCAAACTTAATATCCAATTCTGGGTGAAATTAAAAAAGAAATCCTCAAGCATCAGCCTTGAAGAGCCTCTCTTGTTTTTTCACATATATGCAAAAGATGCCTGCTGTGGCTCATTCCACAAGGTACAACTTCAGTGGTGTACCACAGAGATACTTCTGTCATTCTGTTTTATCAAGTTTGTAATGTGATGTCTGCTTTTACCCTTACTAGTACGTAGCCTTTTAGCTGAGGAGAGGAGAATCAGCTTGCAGGAGTTCTGTAGCTGACAATACCTCACCACCATTATTGTGGGATTAAGAGCAGATCATTCGAAGGAGTGTTGGTAACTGGAGATCTGTGACGAGAGGATCTTTGCAGAAACACTGCTGAACTGCTTTCCCATCTTCCTCAGTGTTGCTTAACTCATATACTCAAATGAAAACAATACCTATACAGTGGGAATATCCTCTCACTATATAATACCTGTATTTTAAATAATATGAGTAGAACTGCCAATGGAAGAAGTTGTTTACACCACATACAGAGATTCATCTCAGGAATGCCTGGGTTGTGACTTTTGATTCTCGAGTATAACTTGACTTTAACTTAAAATCTGGATTGTGACAGCTTATATATGGCATGTATCACATCTGAATTCGAACTGAGCTGGTGTCAATAGCCAAAATTTGTGATACTTGAATAGGAATTCTTTTTTCAGAGATGTATGTGAAATATTAGTTACTACTGCTATAAATGTTGTCAGACTTTATATATAGAGTAACATCATTTGATAAAATGTTGTAAGCCTAAGGTGCGGTTTGAAGTCTTACGTTTTTTGAAGATTTTTTTGGGGTTTGTTTCCTTGACAAATGTTGTTCCTAGTTATCTCTGTTAATTTTTGTTATTTGTGACAGTGAAGCATGGGACACAATGCTTCAGGTACTTCTGTTCTTACCCATGTGGAAATTTGTTCCATATTTGCTTACAGTTGGTCACAACAGTTTTCATCTTTTTAAATGATGTATTCCACTTAATCATACCTCCCAATAGAAAAGATTATTGTTCCTGAGACATCCTAAATGAACACTGTGCAAATGCGTATTATGTATGTGCAAAGGTGTGTCAAATACAAGGATATAATTGATATCCTTGTATGAAATGTATTAATTCTCTTATTAGGGGTTTCATTAATTTATGTTAGAGTGGTATGGAGTGGATAAGCAGAGTGTATGCATTTCATGAATGAGAGATTTAACCCTGCCACCATCTGATGAAAAAATCTTTTTTCTCTCTAAACTTTATTCAAAATTGCTGCAAGAAAGAGATCTTGCAACTTTTGTCCGCCATTGTCTTAATAATAAAGGCTTTACATGACTAAAGGTTTATATTTTTTTCTCTCTTGCACTTCCCTCTGGAGCTAGTGGTAATAAAGATGTGACTAAGTATGTATTTGCAACTTAGTTACTTGACCTTTCTACAACCCACAGCTACCACTAATGCTGCTTTGTAATGGAGACATTATCATTTATTTAAATCTTGATTAGGAAACAATTATAAGTAGGGTTTTAGTATAGCAGAAAATTGCTGTAGCCTTTAATTCATACTATAGATTGAGTGGATAAGCTTTCTGACTGTAATTAGAGTGAATTATAATGACTTCAGTTGGCTGACTCACCACCAGCAGAGTAGGGCCTATGATTGTTTCTTCACATTTGTTTTTTTGATTCACTCTTGATTTCACATTGCTGATAAATGCTACTTTTTAACTTAGCACAAAATGGAGTTACATTTACAGCTGAATGATACATTTTTTGTTAATAAAAGGGGAGCTTTATGAAATAATCTGGCACCCTAGCAACATAGTGCATCTACTCTCTTTACAATTCAAGTGGCACAACTGCTCTCAGTGAAGTTGGAGATAAGATACATTCATATGTGGCTTAACAATGTAAAGAGGGAGCATTTCCTTTTTGGCAATTAAATGGTAGATACAAATGGTTATTTTCAGTTCCACTTAGTTCATATATATATTATGAATGTTGCATAATGTTGCATAATGTTTCTCAAATGTCTTGTTTTTCTTATGTGTTCTTTTTATTTATTTATTTTGTTCTTTTGGGGGGTTTTGTGGGCTATTTTTTCCTTTTTGTTTTGCATTTTCTACAATTTTTCTTTGAAGATACCATATGTTGCTTGATTAAATATAAGTATAGAGACAACTCCTTTGAGCAAAGGAACTTCTTTTTTTATACCTTGTAAAAACATATTAATCTACTTTATTTATAATGAGCTAGATGTATTTAGGTTTTACATTACGTGTTACAGGCTCAATAGGATCATTAAGGGTAAATTTTGTTTTCTTTGCTGCCCTTACCTCCTTTGTTGTACAAGATGTTTTTTACTTCAGGCATACAAGTATTCTATAAGTCAAAATGTAGGCACAGAGTTAAATATATGAGAGGAGAGAAAAAATGGCAAAAATAATATACCAGATAAGTTAACTTTGTATTTTTTTTTGGTTTTTTTTTTTCTCTCCTGCCAATCTGCAGTGGATGATTCAGAGACCTCACAAAGCTGCAACTTTCTTCGGGTGCATTGGCAAAGATAAATTTGGAGAGATCTTGAAGAAGAAGGCTGAGGAAGCTCATGTGGATGCCCATTATTATGAGCAGAGTGAAGAGCCAACAGGAACCTGTGCTGCCTGCATCACTAGTGATAACAGGTCAGGGGCCTTTGATATTTTCTGAAGGTACAAATGCAGTTGGCAGAGTGAGTGTAGCCTAATTTGCTTGGAGTATCCAGCCTTGAAAAATTGTGATTTGAATGACAAGGCTTTAGCACTGGTTTGAGACAACACAGGACTGCGGGGCCATAGTTTGGGGCTGGGGAGTATTAATACACTGTTAGAGAATAACAGTTGTATTATGGTCAGAAAGTGGGAAATAATTATATACTACTTCTTTCTGAACTTGATAGCTTCCACTTGTTCTGGAAAGAGAAAATAAGTGGGAGACAACAGTTGGTTAACAAGTATATTTATGCAGCCTATGTGCAAGCTGATTGGTACATAAGGCTTATACTTGATTGACAAGTGAAGAATTATACCTCAGGTGATACTGAGTTTAGTGAGGATAGCTATCAGCATATACAAGAAAAAAGCTTTTTTTTTTTTCTTTTGCTATTGCACTTGTTGAGAAATTCTTCTAGTACCTGTAATTCTGTGTGTCTACATTTTAAGAATTTCTTCTGAGTTTGTCTTTCGTTTTTTTATTTGCTACTTTTTCCTATTTGTTTTTCTTGACGATGTCCCTTTGCTTTCTTCTTTCACTCTCTACTCAGAACTGTAGTACTTGAGTTCTCCTTCTTTGCTGATTACCTCCTGACAATTTTTTAGTGGTTTCAAAGCCAGCCAATCAGATTAGCCTTAATTTTGAGAAGTTATCAGCACACATCAGCCCTCCCTGATTTCTGACAGTATTTACATTTGCTGATGCTGCATACTGAATCAGTAATGAAAGTGGTATCAGTTACCCTGAAGAATATTTTCTTTTTGGCTCAGAATAAGATAAAAATATCTGTCATTATCCTTTGTGATTTTCCTCCATGGCTTTCAGTGTCATTGGTCCTGAGGACCTGCTATTTTTCTTTCAAAGCCGTATCAGGAGTTAGTAGAATTTATTAAGGTGAGATAGCAATCTCATAATTAAAATCCACATCATACTTCCAGAGAAGTAGTCAAATGTTTTGGGTAGAATTAGAAAAGGTGGCAGACAGCAACATGAATTGAAATGAGAGTCAGAGGAGGAAGCGTTTTTCATGTAACATGTAGAACTCTAGAACAATTTTAATTAGAGCGGACATCCGAGACAAACCCCTGCAGAAGGCAGGACCAGCTTCAAAGGTAGATCAGGTTTTTCATGGCCATGTCCAGCTGAGTTTTGAATATCACAAAGGATAGAGGTTGCACAAGCTCTCTGGGCAAACTGTTCAAACATTTGATTGCTTTTCATGGGAGAAATTATTTTGATGACACCCAGTTGAAGTATTCCGTCTTCTAGCTTGTGTCTGTTCTTTCTTGTGCTCAAGAATAGTTTGGCTCCATCTTCTCTGTAAACTTTCATTAGATATTTGAAGAAAGTAGGAAGCTCTCCCCTTAGGTACCTGTTCTTAAGGTTCACTCAAAGCCTTTCTGTATTTAAGTGTTCCAACATCCTAGTAATACTGATGGCCTACTGCTGGACTCACTGATTTGTCAGTGTGTTATAACGGAAAACTCAAAGCTGGACACAGAACTCCAGATAAGGTGTGGAGACAGAGGTTTTCCTCCATTCTGGATATTTAACTTCCTTTGTCCTCTTGGCTGCATATTTGCTCATATACACTTGGATGTGATTAACCTGCTCTGTGTCGTGCACTGCTGACTCATGTTCCAAGCATCTCCAGGTCTTTCTCTGGAAAACTGTGTGATGTCCTGTCAACATTCAGCCTATAATATTGTGTATAATTGCATGACTTTGTATTTACCTTCGAGTTTTCTGCCAGTGCAATTCTTCAGGCTGTTGAAGATGCACTGGATGACAGACAGCCCTGTCCTCCAGATTATCAACCTGTCCCTCCCAATTTAATGTTGTATATAATGTCTTACTCTCACAAATGAATGTACATACTCTGTGGAGGAAGGGAGTTCATTCATCTTCATCTGGAATTTTGACACTAATTATGTCTACAGACTTCCCCCTTCCTCTCCAAGATCCATATTCAGTTTTTCAAAGAGAAGAAAAGCAATAAAGATGTTTTTGCTCTGTGATTTTCTCTCTCTCTTCAGTCACTTAGTGCCTGTTGTATACGTCCTGTAGCAATCACCATTTTCTAGATAACATGATGGGAAACTGAAGTCAAGACTGTCAATAGGCACACAATATGAATTCAAGAAAAACATATGCATCTCAATGGAATGTAGAAGTTTAGGTAAATTTGTCATAAGAATGTCTGCAAATACTGCTTTGACTTAATAAGCAGTATTTTTGGTTTGCTAACATAAACCACTCTTTTTTCTTAATGTCAAATATTTGCTCAAGTACTACAATGGCTTCATCTCAGTCAATGCTTGTGAGAGAGGCAGGGAGTTCATGCTCCTTGGGAGAAGAAAATGTCGCTGATGGTTGCTGCTAAAGACTATATTGTGCCATTGTCCATCCTGTGAGAGCAAGTTTGTTCTCAATCTTTAATTACCCTCTGATTGTTCTTTGGTTTTTAGCATTTTCTGTATTGCTAAGAATCACTTCAACTTTGCCCCAGGTGATAACACTATGTATTGATTAATCTCTTGTCCCAGCTCAGATATGTGCTAACTTCCTTCTTCAGCTCTCTTGTCTCTTTTGGAGGAGCTGGCTAGTAGCACTTTCCTAGGAAGTGGCTGTGTATATTTATGGTCCAGATACCCCGATATGAATGTTTCTTGCTTCTGCTAACTCTGTCTAGCTTTGTGCAGGAAAGGATTCTGAGCTGAGGTGTGATTACCACCCTGAATTCTCTCGTTTAGCAATACTAATGGGCTTTGTTTTCTCAGAGCTTTTCAAGAAAATCCTAACACGATTAAAGTAATACCTACACTCTGTAATGGTCTATGACTTTGATTTGTGCGTTCTGCTTAGAAATAACCACGTGCACAGCGTCTCCATTAAGCTGTTTCAATTGAAGCACTCTGGCTGTCTCCAGTTACTGTATTTCATTGAAAAAAAATCTACCTAGTCTGTGCCCCACATGTTGAACTTAGTGCTGTCAGACTTACAGTTTTAATTTGGAAAAGTTTGATGCTTTGTCGTCAGTGTAGCAATCTTTTATTACCCATATGTGCAGAGCATCTCTACAGTTGGATGTAGCCATGCAGAGCTAGGTTTACAGTTTCAAGGGCATGTGGTAAGTGAAAGGAAACATATAGAAAGTCTTTGCTCAGTTTTCTGGAACATAATTGCTTTTCACTTAGCAACATACGTAGACAGACAAGATTTTTTTTTTTCAAACTATGTCCTTGATGGATATTTAGGGTTTGCCAAAACTGAAAGATTTAATTTGCTTTTAAAGTTTGATTTACAGAGAATTACCACAGTTATGCACATGTCTTTCTTGGATTCAGTTGGTTCTCCAGTGGATTTCTTGGCATTGAAATGATAATACTCATGAAGAATGAAACTTGTTGCCCTGTTACTTGTAATGCTACAGGGGCTTGGTGTATTTGTTAATAAATTTTTCTCTTTTCTTTTTTTCTTTCTCTTCCAAATGTACATTAGTTTTTGTTGCATTTAAATTTTAGAATTAAAGAGATAAGCCCCAAATCTGTACATGGGATGAAATGACAGAACTGTAATTTTGGTATATTCAGATAAAGTTAGTCTAACTTTGTTGTCATTTTTATAATTGTGATCTGTTTAACTGACAAGGATTGTCAGTGATGAGTACTTCAGGAAGTTTATTAGGAGAGTTGCCTGCACTGTTCATAAAAGTTTTCTTTTGGTCTTTGGTTTGTTTTTATTGAGTAAAGAATGTCTCCTTTACTTACCTCCTAATGGCTGAGCATGGTCATGGGCCTGGAGGCAGAAGCACACTGTGGTGGAAGCAGATGAGCAGTTTGCTCCCACCGCTGTCTCTGGATTGCAGGAGCACTTGTATGGAAGAGGATGATGCATTGACATCACTTGCATGCACCTTGAGAAGGCCAAAGTTTTCAATAGCCAAATGTTGTATCTGTAATTACACATTAATTATCTAGCTAATGCACTTAAATATCACAAAATAGTGATGTGTTAATGTTAAAAGGCCATCCATTGACTATTAAATTTTGAAAATTATATTTAAAGCTCTGTATGCTAGCATGGAAATAATCTGTTTCCCAATGCCCCTTCTCTAAATATTGCATGTTATTAAGCATTCTCTTAGTACAATTGCATAGAGGAATTTGGTCATGGCAGCAAGAGTGGAGAGGTAGACGTTTTATGACCTCTTTTTAGGAGTATGTCTGTAAGTTTCGTGTGTGTCATAAGGGTGAATGAAGTGGGTGAAGAAGATGATTTAAAACAGAATGAATCTTGCATGTAACAGAGGCAATGTGATACAAGTATTTTTGCTCTTGGTAATGGAAGTTGTGTCCCACAGCTTGTGTTATAACTTGTTAGGACAGAAGGAAGTACAAATGAGTTTTTGGTAGTGTTCCAGTAATCCATAGCTAAACCAAAGTTTTTTTAACAGTTCATCATCTAAAAGTAGGAACCTGACCCTTTTTTATTTGCTCAAGGAAAATATGAACCTATCGGAGGGGAAAAAAACACAAAAGAAGCCCCTTTTAAAATAACTATTCATTGGAAAATTATATTAGCAAGACTTACATATCCATCAGCCTTTTGCTTCTAGTGAGGGAAGACAGTTTTCAGAAGATAAACTGGAGTAACTACTTTTCTTTAGATGTTAGATACTAGAGGAGTTTTAATGAAAATCTGCAGGTGCTAAACCATAAGGAGGGAGTTGATCACAGGATGAAACTAAGGTTGATTCAAAGCAAATGAAGGCACTTGAACAATATAATAGTGATAGGTTGACTAAACTATGTAGCTGGATTTAAAATACATTATTTAATATAAGATTTAAACTATTTAATCTATTATTTAAATATAGTATTTACTTTTTATGAAATGGTGAAATAAAGTATATGTGGCTTGTGGTGCTCTTTGTTAATTGCTTTTATGTTCTTTAGGATCTTTGCAAAATTGTGTTCATTATGAGAAATTTGCAGTACTGGAGTTTACAGAGGGCCTAATACTTGTTCTTTTAATCACTTCCAGGTCTCTTGTAGCTAACCTCGCTGCTGCTAATTGCTACAAGAAGGAAAAGCATCTTGATTTGGAGAAGAACTGGAAGTTGGTGGAAAAGGCCAAAGTTTATTATATAGCAGTAAGTTCAGCCTCTCAAATTGCTAAAGTTTGTCTTGCAGTATTCTGAAGTTTAAGCAATGAGTATGTCTGTTGTATGTGGTTATGAATGATTTTATAGGAAGACAGGGAAAGAAAATGACTGCTTCAATTTCAGCATAGTTTGATTCTTCAAAATTAGGTGTACAAATGCAGAAGTATGTTTTAGTTGTATGTTCACTTAAATTGGTGGGAAAAATCATAAGGACTAAACATGTTTTCAGAGCTTTTGTAGTAATGCATCAAATTTACATTTCACATTTTCTACTAAATTGTTGTGAAGGATGCACAAATTATGTAGAAAAACACTATTAGCATAATTATTCACTGAAAACAGTTTGAGCTTATTTGTGTGAACAATCTTAATTGCTATTTATTCCGTAGTAATTACTGTGGCACCTTATAACTCAATATTTCAGAAACAATGATTTTGACAAATCTCTTAAATGTGGGTGGTGGGGCAAACTGATTTTAATGATTAAATCTTGCTTGTGGAATAAAGGAGGATTTGAGGATGGGGCCTTAGTAGATTTGCAATTAGTATTCTTCTTTTTCTGTCCAGAATGAATCAAGCCAGATAAATGTATTTGTGTGATTATGTCTTGCCCAAATAGCAGTGGTGAACTTGTTTTCATCTTGCTCTCAAGTTGATGTAACTGATCAAAATTAACAAACACAGAACCTCTGTGATAGATTAAAACCTCATAACATGCGTGTAATATATGGATTCTGTATGACAGCTGTTTCCATTCTGCTACCTGAGCTATGTGGGAACAGCTGGCAAGAAGTGTAAAAAATTGATTATCCAGGAGGAACAAGTTCATTGAAAATACAGTTACTTCTTTTAGGTAGTGTTAATGTCTCCTACAGCCACTTAGTTCGCACTGCTGTAGGCTTTACATGGTTGTTATTGATTCTTGTGTATGGCCAAGACTGCCCCTTTATAACTGTCAAAAAATACTTACAACCTTCTCAGTGTACAAAGAAAAAAATCCTGCTGTTATGACCATATGTTTGTGCTGTGGTTAAAATATATGTAGGTGTATTGTCTACAAATTTTAAATTGCTGTTTTTTTCTTGTGTTCTGAGCTCTTTATTTTCCAAATGCCATGCTTGGGAATTACTGCTGTTGGCTGAAAAATTTTGAAAGGCTAGGAGTGTAGTTTAAATAAAGAAGAATGTCAAATACTCCCAAAAGTTTTACTGCACCAAGTTTGGGGTTTTTTGGTTTCTTTTTATTTAATTTTCCTATGCTTGTGTATAATTCCCAATGAGGCTTCCAATTTACAATTTGGAAAAATTAAACTTAGTGGAGATACTTCAGGAAAACTGCAAAATATTACATGAGGTGCTAAACAGATTTGTATTTTTTTCAGATAAAGCCTTCTTTATCTTCATTTAGTTCTGAAGTCAGTCTTCCGTCTTCAGTTTGATGACTTAAATTTTGACTAGGTGATTCACTACATTGATTTTTGTATATAATAAAAGCTGTTTTTCTCAGTTCTACAACATCCAAACTTTGACTAGGAGACAGAGAATTATTGTACTTAACTGAAAATAAACCCCAAGATATGCATGTGATAATGGATAAATAAATAACATTGAAATGCTAATAAATGGTATTATATATTTGCAATATGAAATTCAGATTAGGGAAGTATATGATTGCAGGAGATGTTTTGAGTGAAGAACCTTGTTAACATGTACAGCAAAATCACTCAACGATGGACTCAACTCAGATTTCTAGGACAGTATTATCACTTTAGATTACAGGTTGCAAATGTAACTTTACTGAAGGAGTGTAGAACCATCCACAGTGCTTGTGTCCTTTTCTTTCATTTAGCTTCTTTACTTGTGGGTTTTTAGTGATTTACCAGATTAAACAAAACCATGTAGTGAGCAATTGCCACTCCTGAGGTAGAGGGTGGCTCTGAGTCATTAATTTGTCTGCTGTTGTCTGTCTTCACTTTAGTCTTGTTACTTTCCTTGACTTTGCACTGTGCACATGTTGCTTTTCATTTCCTTCTTTCTATCCAACTGTCACCTCTTTCTTGGATTGCATTAGAGTGTATGTCAGTGGCAGATACTTATTCTGGAAATCCATGTCCTAAGTTTATCAAACAATTTATTTTCTTAGCAGAGCTGGCCGGTTGCTGCTTTAGGACAGGTCTCTGATATCCTGTGGTCATCTGAATGTGCTTCCTAGAATAGATAATGTGCTTTTCAATGCAGCATTCAGCAGAATGACCCTCACGTGAATCTTAGCTCTGAAATCTAATTAATTCACAGAGGGAGGAGTAGGTACAAAGGAAAAGATAGTGAAGCCGTGACAGAACCCTTAAAGACAACTTCTGTTACCATGAATGAACACAATACATTTATTTTAGCCATCTGGTAATCAAATCCAGCAGACAAATTAGAGAAGGACTAGCAGAGAATAGGACCCAGTAAATCACAGATAGAAGCAAAATACAGAGGCTGCCCCAGCTTTCTCAAAGATGGTAAACTTTAAAGGTGTATTTTAATCCTTTAGAATTACTCTATTTTGTATCATTTAAGATAGGGTACGTGTACTGTCAAACTCTATGCAATTTCTTTTCCTTCTCCAGATATAATTCCTATACTTGTGGTAATTTATACCATTGACATATCTTCTAGTCTGTCATATTCATTTTGCTGTGGATCAGTTATCTGTGCTGCTGGTGTCTGATTAGAATTCACTGTGAGGGATTTTATTTGGTTCCTACTGAGGCTCGAAGATGTCTCTTCCTCATACATTTCCCTTATTTCAGAATAAGTTGAGAGTCATGATAGCACTAAACACTGTCATTCAGTCTCTGGAACTGTGAATGGGACACAACATGAAACTAATCATAAATTCAGGGCAGAAACAGGCAAATTAATTTTTTTTTCTTTTTTTCTGTCCTGTGAATTGTGTTAGCTGTCAGGACTTGCATTTTGGAAATCATAAGTGTCAGAGTTGTCTTACAAACCTAGGTAATAAAACTCCATATTTGTGCACCTTGTCTTAAGAGGCATCTGTGGGAGTTTCTGGTGTTCAGTTTCTTTAACGTTGCGCACAAACATTTTGACATTATTAATGAAACTTGCAGTTTATAGCGGTTAATTTTCATATGTTACAAAGATCTGAAATGCAAGGGTATTTTTATTGTCAGTGGTTTTGGATAAAAAAAAAAATCTTTTGATAAGAGTTACTTTGAAGAGCAGAAATAAATTGAGGAGAATTTTAGTGAATTGACTCCAATGCATAACTCTGTGTTATTGTATGTAAGTAAGAAATTTGACATTTGTTCCTCCATAATGGGAAGAAAATGGGAAAGGAGAAAATGCTTTCCTTCATTAAGAGCTGAACTTTGTGACATCTTAACTGTGTCAGTTGTTGCATACAGCTTGCTCATACAGACAGCTGAATTTTTACTTTCTCCCTGTGATTGTTTACAAATGTGGTGACTTCCCAGATATGTGTTTTCTCCTATTCCAGTTAGCCATCCTTATTTCAGCTTTTATTTAGTTTTACTCTGTTTGTCTTTTTGTCCAGCACCTGCATTTGTTTAATGTTTGCAGTTGGTGATTATGAGGTCGATGGAACAGTGGCATTTGATGCTCGTATTTTCTTGGTGCTGAAGTAATATATTTCTTCTTTAATGTTCCTTCCGTGCTTCAGCTGGGTTTTTTTTTGTTTGGTTTCTTTTTCTTTCCCAAGCATTTTCCTTTACTAAGCATCTGAAATGGCAGTATTGACTGCACTTATGTTCCCAGTCTGTGGTAACATGAGTCTTAGCTTAGAAGGATCAGTAAAATAGCTTCCAAAACCCAAAAAAACCTTTGTTATTTGGCTGTTGGTATTTCATAATCTGTAAAAGTTTAAACTGTTTTCTTCTCCTACTTCTGCATAGTAAATACTTGAAGTTTCTCAGTGAGGATGCCCTTCAGTTGTAGCATATTGAGTATAAAATTTTCTAATGCTGCTTAGATTTGTTAGCCCACAGTTGAATTACATTCACCACCTTCAGCAATTTTTGTGCTTTCAAAGTTAATATCAAGTGTAGTTTATTTTGATGATTATGACAGTTCAGATGAAGACAAGGAATTCTGGACTTAGGCTGAGTTTCCAGGAGGAAATATCATTTATTACAGCAAATCATAATGAACCGAATGCAACATACTTATCTGCTGGAGAAAATTTTAAAACTCCAACCACCCTGGTCTGTTTCAACAAACACTGTGGTATTTTTATATTTATTTTCTTTTAATGCCTAAGTGCTTGTCTAAGCAGAGAGTTGCTGTGGTAGTGTAGTGGGCTTGATGGAGGAATTATCTGGTTTCAACATGAGTCTGTCAAAACATAAGCTTGATGTCAGCAATGAGTAGCAATGCTTAAATAACATTCTACAGTATTTTACATGGAGTTTGGCTATTCTGCTAGAGAAAATATGCTGATTATTATAACAATGTAAGGATAAATGAAATTTCTTTTGTGCTGTCTCTTCCTTTTAGAAGTGTATTCAGCGAATGCATTTTTATTGTAATTTACTGCTATGATAAGTATGATAACTTACAATGGATTGTGATAGGCTTTTTCCTTTGAGATGTGCTAGGTCTGTGTGTGCATCATAGGAAACAAGGTACTGGCAGGAGGCAAAATAACCTTTAAAAAGGACACTTGTTTGAATAACTTCACAACAGTTTCCCATTGATAATTTTTTCCTGGTGCTCTGGCACCAGTATGTTATGTCATTTGACATGCAGAACTCTTTCTCACACTGATGAATAGGTTTTATGGCCAGGAAAACACCATACTGAATATCTTAGCCATAGAGAAGAAGGTGCAGCTAGCAGCAGTTAGTTGTTGCCTTTTTTGATGGCCTGGATAACATCCCCTTACTGAAACTCACTGTCTTGAGGCATTATGTTTTCTGGAAGTCATAGCTGAAGTGGGATGCATTTGTTGTGGAGAGATGATAGACTCTAACCAGGAAGCAAATCTGCCATTTACTGGCTTCCAAAACAAATTTGGGGGAAAAAAACCCTTTCTCTCTCATAAATACAGAAATCCACAACTTTATTTCTTTGATTAAAATGCAAAAGAAGCTTTGTCTAAACTGGCATCAGCCACATGTTTTGTCATCCTGTGATATATTTAGGATGTGGAGTGTATTATGCTACCATTTCAGGTATAACTTATGCATAAACTATTTTGTTAGTGTTTTCTCAAGTAACTTATGTGAAAAAGTGAATTAGAAACTTTTTTCTTATTTTTTTGTTGTGAAATTTGGTCTTCAAGATGCCATTCTTCTAAGTGAATGCTTTGTACTTTATGCAGAAAAATATATCATCAGCTTTTAACGAAGGTTGTACCTCCTGTTTCTATAGGATAAAATTAACAAGATTCTATCTAACATTGTAAAAATATTTAGTTCTAAATGTCGACCTTTATGTTATTAATTTTTTTTAAGATGAAGACCATACATATTTCCTTTTCAGTCCTTTTCCTCCTACCCCAGTAGCCTTTAAATTGCAGATATGTTTCTTCAGCACCGTAATTAGTGAAGTTCAGTCATCGCTCCTTTTATCATGTGATTTTTGTGTGGTTTTTTAGAAGAATGCCTTATTAGAACACTTACACAGCCAGTCTAGCTGCAACAGCCAGGCGGCAATAGCAGTGCCATTTTTCACAAAGAAAATGTTGAAAAGGAGCCAAATGTTTGGTGGCAGAGTCTGTTGCTAGGAAATCAAGTTCCTGAGGCGATTAATGACAAAGCAAGCAATAAAAAGAAGGCAGAATTACAGATTTAAAAGAGAGGGAGAAAAAAAGTGGTTGGTGTTATAATTACCCAAAGAAATCCGTACTCATTAAATTGGCTGTTTTTATGATTGACTTTAATTGGAGGTTAGCTCAGATATTTAGCTCCTTTCCCACCCCTTTAAACACACACATGCACATAATCTGTAGAACTGCAGACTTGTTTTTCTAAGCATTGAGAGGAGCTTGCCCTGTAATTTGATCCCCACTGACAGATGCATTTTCTATGCTGCCATTTTGAATTAACCTATTGTGCAACAATTTTCCTCAGCTCTGTTGAATAAAACATCAAGTCTTATTACCTCAGATGGATTTGATAGAGTAAAAGAATGTACTTCTAGCTGAAGTAGACTATTTGCAATGAGTTCAGTGATTTGAACTCTGCCAACAAGCCCCAATAATTTGTGATGTATACTTAAAGAATGAAAGAGAGAGGAGCCACGTGGGGGGTCTTTTTGGCTGTATGAAGTTCAAACACAGACCTCGGAGTAATATTGTTGTATGTGCTAAGGTTATGTCCGAGATCAAATCTTTTTAGATAAAGCATGTTAACTGAGATTTTTTACTATTAAACAGATTAGGTTTGAACTAGAGATTCTCTTACCTCAGTAGTTATCCAAACTGTCAGGCTACTGTGAAATTAGAAAAATAAAAATCAATCCCTCTTTCCCAGAAGCCCCAATAGTTGAATTTTACCTCTGGGACTTCTTTTGTGAAGACAAATTTTCCCTTATAAAGTTAGGCTAGAATAAATGATGTTTTACAATTATATTAAATTCCAAATAATTCTGTGATACGGGGAGAACAGGATTTCACCTAATTCACTTTTCTGCCCAATTAGAAAAACTTACACAGTTGCTTCAACAAAATTTTGGCACAGAAATGGCAAGGCAACTGACCCTGACATTTAAATCCTGTCATGTTTCATTGCTCGTTTCAAGACAATATTCCCTACTTGGAGCAAGTGATAAGTGAGAAAATAACCTTTTACAATACCTGCAAGTGAATACACAGAAGCTAAGTATAAAAACTAAATGATGCCATAGGTCTCCGAATTCCGAACCAAACAGTGAAACAATAGAACTGTGCGTATTCTGTCCAACAAAACCCACATTACTGATCAGATGCCAATGCCAAGCTGTCTGCTTTGTTAAATACCCAGGTTCCCTGAGGCAAGAAGACAGCTGCTATAACTACTATGAAATTTGGTAGCTCAATCTATTTTTGCTACCCTTGGGCTATCAAGCTACTGTTAATTCAGACCACCCCAATTGGTACACTTTAGGGATTTTTTTCAAAGTGTTTGTAATTAAAATGATAAAACATCATTATTACTCCAAAGATGTTGTGCACGCTTTGTGTTTGACAGATACCTACAGAGATAAACCCAGCATGTAATTTTCATTGACATAATGGTTGTGATTGCATTACCCTTTTAAAAGTATATTGCTTTTTAAAGGGGGGTGGGGAAGAAGAAGGGAAAGGGCATGCTTTTATTTCATTATTAGAATATGTAAATCTGTTGAGATACTAAATCAGTCTCTTGGTTGTAAGGTACTTGTCTGCAAAGACTGAATCAGGCTTTGTAGCAGGCTGGGGAGTGCTGAGAACTGGTGTTCACAAGGGACAGGGACCTGCTGTGCCACCCACAGCTCACTGCAGAGACCTCTGCTCCCAGGTGCCTCTGCCTTTAGGGACACTGACTCTCAAGTCATATGTAAAGTCTGGGCAGACTTAACACACTTATTTAAATGTAAATTAAAAAGGGAAGGCTTCATAATCTTAAGTGGTGAGGTGAGTCAGTTGGAAGGGAAATTTTTACTGTAGCTTCTCTTGCATGTCAAGCTTTATTCGATGCTGTCCTTATGAGAGCATAAGAATTTTGTCTGTTACCATGTCAACTTTCTTAGAATAAAATCTCAAAACGAAAACACCATCAAAACAAGGCATTAGAAGCTCTGAAACAATATTGGTTCTACCTTGTATTAATTTTTGTTTCGGTACTTCTCTGATAACATTTTAAAAGAATAGTTAATTTAAGACTGTTCTAAAGACCAAAACTTGAAATTTGTGGATTTTTCTAGTTTGAGTTAAACTTGTTTTGGTTGCTGACTACCAAAATTTATCCTAAATTCATAGTCACCATTCTATATACAGCTGGTTGAAATGTGAGGTTCCTCTTTTCTTCTGAAGGATTTGATCTCATTAACATGAGGAAATGTCATAGTCTACATAACCCTGAAATATGTATTGTGTCTATGTCATCAACTTTTACATTAAAAAAAACATACAAATTCTGCAGCAACTGTGCTCTGTTTTATATGAAGAAAGTTTATTTTTTTAACAGCAAAGACTGTGAATAACTTTAGAGCTAAGCTATTTATGGTAGCCCACTACTTAGTCTGAAGTGAAAATTACAGTTTCATTTATTGTTTACTTGTGTAATAAGGACAGTGCAATTGTTTAAATACAAAACTTTTTTTTTTTCTTCAAATGGTTATGATGAATGAATTGTTTTGAAATGAGCATTGAAGTGATAACATTTGGGCATGATATTTCAAAGCCAGTAACTTGCAGTGAAATTATAGAGTGTTAAAATATGCATGCACATAGTGCAAGGAGATTCAACTATGTTACTTCTTATTCCAAAACTTAAACTGTATGAGGGGCATTGATCTTCACTGTAGACTATAGATGCTTCGAAATAACAGGATAGGAACCTGTAGGCTACTTTTTGATTCTGCAAGAAACAATTACTGTTTTAGAAAGTGAAAATGTTTTTACAGCATAGCTAATCAATATCCTAAAAGTCTGTCAAGAAAATTTTTGTGCTACCTTGTGCTTAGTAATTGTGTACTTGGAGTAAAAAAACTATTTTGCAAAAATGCTTCTGCATGGATTTTCAGTGTTAACATATTAAACACATAAATAGTATGCCTTGCAGATTGGGCTTTTTACAACTTCGAGATAAATTCTTTTGGCCTTTAGGAGGCTGAAGGGCTGAGTCCTGCCAGCTTTGTTTGTTATCAGGTTTATTTGAATCAGGAGTTGACTGATCCCAAAAGCAGGCTCTGGAAGTTCATTTGAAAGGAGCTACTGAGAAGTTTTTGTGGTGTGGCTTTAATCCTCCTGGTTGTCAGGCTGCTGTTCAATCAGCAGTGCACCGGGTCACCTTGGTAAATGTGCTTCAGACTGTCTGGTTTGGTCAAAAGAAAGAAGACCCTCCTTTTTTCTTTTCTTTTTCCTTTAATTAAGGGTAGAATGCTCAAGGAAATACTACATTCTCTGAATAAGTAATAAGTGCTGGTTTTGAAGAATTTTTTTAATTTGGAAAAGTGGATGTGAGATGCTATTTCTGTCTAAGGAATATACAGACCGTCATGGTAGCAGGTAGTGCTTGACAGGTAAAACATCATTTTAGCAATATGAACAAGATAAAAACACCAGTAGTAATCCTTGCAAAGGTTTGACTTAAACAAAAGATAAGGGCCCTTAGAGTTTTTCCATAATAGAAGGATTTTGCTGATGCAGCTGCTATGGAAAACCATCCTAGGGATTTACACTTCTTTCTGGCATAAGCACCCCAATATAGAGGCACTTTCTAACAGCTGCTGCACCAGCAGAAGTGCTGTCACCTTCCCAATCATACTTGCACCATGTTTCTATTGGCAGGACTATGTTGGTTAAGGATAACGTGTTTCTTTCATGCTTCTAAATAATATGGCTACTTGAACAAAATAATTTAATACTCACCTGGCCATAGTATTCAGCATAAATACTCAGACCTCATGGTCTATCAATATTGCAAAGCTAAGTCACAAGATTTCCCATGGTTAGTACATGGCTAACAATTCTCACCCTTGAAGATGTGTAGATGAGATGTGTCATGTTACCACTTTTTATGCTGTAGTTGGGGAAGTTGTTTTTCAGAATGCCACTGCTCTTAATAGTTTTTGCCACCTATGATATTGCCAGATGCAATATAACAATACTTTCCTGCAAATTTGAAAATGGTGGGAAACAGCAGTTAACAGTATTTATCATGAAATATGCCTCAGCATATGCCTCTGAACATGTCTTTTTAAGACCATATGGAGTATAATTGGTGCTGAACAACATTGAGGTGTTTTGTGAAAAGTAAAGGCTAAGCATTATAAAGAGTTATAAAATCTGAAAGAAT
The DNA here is from genome assembly GCA_013397375.1 of Toxostoma redivivum. Taxonomy (NCBI): domain Eukaryota; kingdom Metazoa; phylum Chordata; class Aves; order Passeriformes; family Mimidae; genus Toxostoma; species Toxostoma redivivum. The sequence goes on from VXBI01010007.1 coordinate 813,192, forward strand.
GAGGCAAATGTAAGAAATGGGAGAAAGAGGGCAGTACTGAATACTCTGTCTTGCTCTCTACATAACCTGACGTGAGAGATCACAATATTTTTCATAGATTTCTCTTCACAGTAGGGTTGAAATAAAGAAATTCAGCAAAACAGTGGCAGGTAGTGGGTATGGAACATTGTGTAAGTAAGTGGAATGAAGCCGAGACATCCTTGTCATCTACTGAGGGCACCCAGGACATTACTGACATTTATAGCTGTGCATACTGTCATTGATCTCAGCAAAGTAAGGTAAGAATGAACTTTGTTCCTTAAATATGAATTTCCCCTGTCCTTTGAGGACTGTAGTCAAAGCAAAATACTTTTTATTTGTTTAGTTATTAAAATAGCTTATTTCCAACAGGAAAAATTCCAATTTAGAATTAATAGAGCAATGTGCTAAAATTTAAATTCCTCATGATTTAATTTATTTTAATCATGAACTACAACTGAATGCAGAAAAAAAATTACAAACCAGAAGTGACTGAAAATTTTCAACAATATGAAGGATCTCATTTTCGCTGAAGAAAGAAATTTTCAATGAGTGTGTATATAAAGGATAGCAAGTATTCATTCCCCAGAACCAGTGCTGTCCCTAAGTGCTTCTTTATACTGCTGAGAATGGGCTGAAGAGAGTTTCTGCTGAGGACTGTAGATTCTTATCTGCCTAATTGAGCCATCATTTGTTGACATGAGGGAAATCATGTGACGTGCCTTTAATGCATTTCACAGTAACAGCAGAAATAGAAAATGTAGTTCATGGAAGAGGAGTAGAAAATGTTAAAAATTTTTAGACTATGGAATATTGTGAAATTTGTATTGCAGCAGAGTCAAATGTTTGAACGTTAGAATGGTAAATATGTTAAATAAAATAATCAGATTCTAGTTATCTTGAAAACATTGAATTTCTTTCTATTACAAAGCCTACAGACCTTCAAAATATGAATTTAATAAGTACTTAGTTTTATCAGTATGATGATAAAATTATGTCAGTAAAATTGAAAGCATGTGTCATCTTTCTTTTCTTTTGAGTAAAAATGTCATAGTAATCTACTCAATTGCAGAGCTGGTACCAAGTGTTGTACAGTGGTAAAAGTAACAACAGAAAACATCCAATATTATTATTTAGTCGAGAGATATCAGAAAAGGTTATTAAAACCCCCTGTAATTGGAGGCAGATTCTCTGCTTTATTCAGTCACTCTACCGTATCAATTTTATATTAAACTTCAGTCATGCTCCCCAACCAAATATCCCATTTTATAGAACGTAGAATTACAGGCTTAACAATTGTCTTGTTGGAGGTTTTTACAGCACTAGGCTGAATTGATCTCATCTGTAAGAAAGTTAATTTCAATTTTGTTTTAAAAACATGGGACTATTGGCTGTTTTGTTGATAAAGTGGCTTCATAGGTTGGAGGAGAGGGGTACAGCAGCAAAACCACTTTAGAATTATATCTAGATATTAACTGAGTAACGTGAGATTTATAGCATTGTGGAGACTTTTACTAATTAGTAGATAATCTGATTGTGTCTGCTGATTTTTCATATCACTAGCAGTCATGTCACCACTGACCTGACAGGAAAGAATGTCAGAAGAGTACTCCAATCCTTCTGCAACTGCAGATCTGTTTCAGAAGTCTTCTCTGTATTTTCTGTAGGAAAATAGTTGGCAGCTGGAAGAGTATTGTATGTGCTTCTCTTGTTTTAGTCTTGTCTAGACATCCACGTGTGGCTGCTGCTGGGATGCCATACTGGACTAGGAAGGACTTTGAACTGATAATTTACTGTTGCAGCTTTTAAGTTCAGAAGATTCATGGCTTGCACCTCTTATTCTTGCTTTTTGACCTAGTGTGAGAACTGAAATGGAAACAATAATGAAGAGTAAGACAAAAGCGTCAGAGGTTAAAAAGAGAAGTATAAATCTTCAGATGTTGGGGAAGAAATTCTCATGGGCATGTTATAATGTAGTGTCTTTCTCTTTTGCATGAAAAGAATATATATGCTTTAATGTTTTATTTTCAGAAATATTGTGATAGTGTTAATATGGTAGGATACAGCTTACATGTTGGTGAACCACGGTAGAGCACTTAATTTGTTTTCCACACTGTTCAAGCTATTGGTTTTAGATTTGAAAATAGATTTTGTTAAGCTATAATTGTTTTAAACTTGTGTTACCAATTAGAAAGCCACTCAACAATTAACATCTGCCCTGAAGGCAAATGTTTTAATTCAGATGGTACAATGTAATAACATCTAAGTAAGTAGAAAATTCCAGGATGAATTTAGACTTTTACATGTAGAAGACAACACCCAGCATGTCATCCAGGACATGAATTCCATTTTCTTAGCTGTAGGCTATAAATGGTCATAATACCTAAAAAGCTCTAATTGAATCATAGTCAATATATATTTGAGCTGCTGTCAGAGTCATCCTTGCCTCCTTGTTTACTCATATAGAGGAATAGTTTAGACTTTTGGGCAGAATGCAGGATATTTTGGTGCTGAGTGACATTTGCCAGGAACGAAGAGTATTTCCACATTTCTTCCCATTCTCCTCATTTCAGCCCAATCAGATTAGAATGGTGCAAACCTTGGACGTTGCTCTTGCTTGCTCTTCTTTTATTCATAAATATATTTCTGCATATGCAACTGATGAATCAGTTGGAATTTTGAAAGTAATTTTTTCCTCCTTCTAACAATAATTAGGCAGTATTGTTACAGTACAGTAAGAGGGGATTTTTTCCAAAAATCTAAGCTCAGTCATCATCTTGTCTTTTCAATCTTATTAGTACTGTATATATTATAATGCTAAAAGTAGTCACTGACATTTTATTCTAAATAGACATTATTTAATACTGCGTCAGTTTTACAGCACTGTCTTGTCCTCTTGTTACAATTCAGATAAGTTTTCAATTTAACAATAGGCTAGGTTTAAAATTAAGAAAATAAATATTTTTACACGGAATTCCTGAAAACTGCTTCTACTAGCAGGAAGCTGGAAGACTCTTAAAACAAGAAAAACAACTCCAGAAAACCTGAGTATTATTGTGTGGTTGTGGTTTTGGTTTTGCCAATTTGAAATGTCTAGTGGAAATCAATTTCTGGTTTTAGTACAGCAAGAAAACTGAGATCAAGATAATAACTTTGGTTTGTTGATATGGCCACTGGCAAAAAATTACTGTTGCAGAGTGACTCATCTGTACCAGAAGGGCAGCAGTAGCCCACAGCTAAATAAAAAGAAATATCAGTTACTTTGTGTGTACTCTTATTTTTGCTTATGTGCATTAATTATTTTAGATGAAATAAGATTAAATACTTATTATGACCTCAATACACTGAAAAACTGTGTTATGAATCAGGTACAATCTTACACAAAAATCCTGTACAGACTTTGGGCCAAATCTAGGATGTGTTTACAGTCTTTTCAAGTTGAAAAGGTGTAGCTAAATATGGAGTTTTGATGAAAAGCATAAAATATGTTAGCTGTAAATTCTACGTGAGTATTATTTGCTTGGAGTTCTGTTTGCCTTCACTGATAAGTCTGCCTAGCAATACTCAGAAATGATGACTGCCCTGGAATGGATGATGGTTCAAAAGTAAGCCTTGTGCAAATTAGGGGGAGTTAATATTTGCCTGATACGACAAAAGCATAAGGAGTTCTAGAGCAGGCATAAAAGAGGTTCCCAAATTAAAATCTCTTGTTTAAAAACAATGAAAAGCTTTCAGAAATCTTGTGAAACATTGTGAGTTCATCTTCTTTGTAATGTTTATTGCCACAAATGTTTGAGAATATATTATAATAAACTACCCAGTTCTTCCCAGATGTTAAGGATTATTATTAATGACTCATTTGGCTTTGTAATTGCCATAAAATTTTTTCATTACCAAAACCTCTGATGAGAAAACAGCTTTCCCAAAATTTCTCAGTACACTGGTTTTTATATTGAACTTTATAGTTTGTTTGTTTTTCAAAAGCTCTTAGCTTGTAATGTCTGATATAAAGTGTTTTTTTGTCTAAAATTCATTGTAAAAGGGGGCGCACATATGGTTGATCTGCCTTTGTCTTATTTTGTATAGCCTTGTTTGGCATAATGTTTCAAATAATGGAATACTGCAGATTCTTCAACCCCCTAGTACTCTCTGCTGTTTTGGTAATAATGGGCCAGAAAAATTGGGTTTCATTCTTTTGTCGTTTTTACTCCCTCTAACTTGCCACGTTATAAAGATTGCTGTCATTTTGCAACAAAATCCTGGATTTTAAGTGTGTTTAGTCTCCAGTTTCTTTTTTTAAAATCTCCTCCAAGATAATGTTCTCTATACTTTGTCATTTATTTTATAGTTTAATTTGCTTGTGTGACATGGAAGATTTCTGTTGCTTGCTGTAATTTGATGTAAAATATAAAAATTCATCTTGTCATTCCTGGAATCCCTCCTGCTGATGAGCTGCAGGATTTGGTAGCCCACAGTCATGTGGGCCTTTAAAACTGAGTCATGGACATCATAAATCATCTGAAGAGTGGTAGTGGTACAGTCTGCTGCAGTTGTCATGCATAGGAGGTGTGACTTTTTTCACAGTATAGAAGGAAATTAAATGAGAGGGAGCAAAGAGCATGTTATAAGAGAGTTTAGAGTACCATAGGTAATGCTGCTCATGTTTTTATTCGACATATTGAAGATACTTTGTTAGGATGTGGGATACCTCATTCGGTTTACAGTGTGGTTTTCCTGAGAGGGTAACGTTGGTTAAGCAGAATAAGGCAAACAAATAATTTTCTGCAGACATATGTGGTTAAAGTTCAGTGATTGTTGGCATTAGGAGCCCCAGACGAGCAGTGGTTGATGTGCCTTGTGCTAATGTGAGTGCCTGTGGTTGGTGGTTCAAGTGTAGCCGTAAATCTAAGTGTAATTTTTCTCCAGTTTTGCTCATAATTTTGTTACATACATCTCATATCTCTTTTATAAGAGATTATGTGCTAGTAAGATCACCCAAATATTTGATGCATTATGTTGACTATGCTGCATAATTGCTAATTAAAATTTTATTAAAATTTTATTCAACACTGTTGTGTGTTCATAATAGATATTTGAATTTTTAATATAAATGTTAGTGTGTTTAATAAAAATATAACTTGTTGTCTGACTCCAGCAAGTTAATCCTAAAAAAGAAAGGAAAAATAATTTCATTTCAGAAAATAAATCTTCAGATACTAACAAGTCAGGTACAAAATTAAGCACACTTTCAAGTTGCTGCTTTGTCAAAATGGATTTAGTTAGGGAAATTCCTGTGGATTTAAGTGAATTCTCCCAAGAAGTGGTGTACGTGACAGAAATAATGAAAACTACTTAACTTTCTATGAAATGCACAACATTTATTATCACTTTCAAAGCTGGTATTTCATGCAGTTGTAGCTGTTTATTACTGGCTGGAAAGCAGTTGGATAAGGCTGCTTTCAGAGGTGGCCATGCTGCTCCAGCTGGGATGTAGCAGGACTATTGACAGTTGGATTTAGCTAAATGGGAGTTGTGCTTCTTTGAGCAATGCTTTGTTCAGGAGTACTTTGTGCTCTGATTGATCTTGATAGTTTAAGGTGCTCTCTAAACTTACAGGGACATAGTTTAATACAAATGTTCAGGCATGGTTTGGACAAAGTTACTGTCATTGATTTTCCTTTTAGATTCTAAAACAAGAATTAGCCTCAGCCTCTCTAGTTGCTTTAAATCAATGCTGTTCATTACATAAACTCTTTTCCTTTCTTTTATATCACTTTCATTAGATAATCAAACATATAAAACTAGGGTTTAGATACTGTTAGTTTTCTTTAAAATATTTTCTTCAACAGCATAAAACAGAAATGTAAATGAGAAATAGAACTGTGGAACAAAGCAAGAGCAACATTTACAACTCTTGAGTGAGCTGATAGAGTACAGGAAGTGCTAAGGGAAGAGTAGATCACAGCCATCCTGTAGGGAAATATGCACAAAATACCCTCTCAGATTTCAGTAATCTGCAACTCAGAGTCTTCCTCAGCTAGAGGCAGTGGCATGTTGCTCAAGAGTTCTTGAGGTTTAGCAGTTTTCTACAAGTAAATGTATATAACAGTTTTTCAAACTTCTCCCTTTGTGGTCCCCTGGAGTAACAAGTCATACACTTGAGTAGTGTATGGATGAAGTAGAATTTTTTAATTTTGAACTTGCCACGTGGTGGATGTCCTTTAGTCCCCACAGTATCAGAGGCACTGAGCAATTGTTCTCTGTGTCCTTCCTGAAGCTCGAAGCTGGCTGTGCTTCTAGAAAGAATCATTTTGTATGAGGTGGTTGACGTGGAGTAAGCAGTTATGTGAAAGGAGAGTGACCCCATATGGATCTCGTTATGTGGGCAGGTTGTGAGGAAACACTTCTAACTTCTGCAGTGGAATAGGCTGATGTGTGCAAAGGCTGTGAAGTCCTAAGGCTTGCCTGCAGAAGCCAGGCAATAGCAGCATGGCAGTCACTCTGCCATGACATGAGTAGTGTTGAATGTACATTGAGGGCGTGGCAAGGTGTACTTCATTCTAAAAATGTGGATAAGCTCCAAGTGTAGTCTTGCTGTGGGTTACCATGGAGTACAAACTGTGTTGGAGATGAGGCTTGATCTTGGAGGTCTTTTTCAACCTTAATGGCTACAATTCTATTATGGTCTAGTTTACTTTATATATATTTTGCAATGTGGATAAGCCCTAGTACAGCAAGTGTACAAAGATTTGTATTTCTTTTTCTGTATTAATTATCCTTCCGTTTTTTTCAATCTCATATAAAAAACATAGTATTTCTTAATTACATGATGCCACATGATTGTGGCATCCTGGCTCTAAATTTCTTAGTTGTGGTTATCTTACTCTCTTTTCCTATACCAGGTCTGCCTGCAATCACAGAGTCCTGCTTCTGGCTCTCAAGAGCTGAACACTGTATTTCAGCTGAGGATGTATGACTGTAATTTATTCAGAATAATTTCCTGAATTTTGCATTTTTTTGCAATTGCTGAGCAATGAGCTTTTCTCAAAAAGGTAAACTTTGAGGGTGTATCTGATTAGTTTTTTTGCTTTCTTAATTACTCTAGTAATGGAGAATTGAAGACCAAAAGATGGAAGGAAAGAAATCATTCATCTTTTGGGAGGGTAAAGACAAAATGAATGAATCAATTACCAGCATGTGAGAATAGTCTTTGCCTTAAAGCCTGAGTCAGTATGTCTGGTTTGGTGCTGCTGGTGAAGAAGAGGGCAAACTGAAAGACTCCTGATCAGCAATCAGTTTGCTTGTTTGTAAGTGCTTTCTGATAGTTTAACTTTCAGGAAGTTGAAAATCCCGTATGTAAAAAAAGAATATCAATCTTCCTTACATTGTTTTGCATTGGCATGCAAAGGGATTTTTTAAAGTTGTTTTGTGTTTTTATGTTGTTTAAACAATTCACGAAATATTGCATATGTGGGTATCTCCCAAAAGTGTCGACTTTTTAAAAAGCCAAAGACTATTGTACATCCAGTAGCAAAACAGGTAAAACAAACAACAAAGAAAACACCAAACAATTGTCCCAAAACAACAAAACAAACTTGGTAATTATAAAATGTGGGCTGCTTAATGCCAGAACAGTCAGTCATTCGCAAAGAATCAGTTGTAGCCTGAAAAGAATTTTATTACACTGCCACCCTTCTATACCTAATCCTTACAACTGACTGTAGCTTTGCTCAAAAGAGGCTAAAAAATAATTTCATATTTTCTTAGCACCAAATATTCTTACTCATACAGGCTGTTTGTACATATCACTTATGATTCTTATGTTAGATTTATAGATAAATATTACAAAGTAATCAGCAAATACTTTCAAAAGAAAATAGTGGGAAGATGAGGTGGATGTGGTAGCCATTCAGTGATGCTTTTGGCACGTTTTTTTGCAGGGTTGCTCGTTTCTTATATAGTCCGAGTGTGGCTTCTTGTGAAGTATGAGGGGGCTGTATTTCTGCCCATTTAATTTAATTTCTTTTTCTTTGGATATGGTCTTAGTGGGTCCTCAGCAAAGCCATGGCAGTGTTTTGCCTTGTCTGCCATGAGAGCCTGTTCTAAATTCTTTTTTCTGTACAGATCTGCTAATTTGTTTTGCCCCATCAAAAACTCATTCTTTTTATGTCTGTTCTTGAATTAGAAATATACATTTGTCAGCCTAACCTTTGCACACACAGCCTGGTGTGGAATAAATGTTAATGTCCAATGTTTGCACTCAGACTGAGTACTCCCTGGAAGGGCCCTGTGTTACTGTACAAGGACACTGTGTACATTTGCACTGCTGGGTCAGGTTTTCTCAGCTCAGGTTGGCTCGCTGTAGGTTACTTACCTTGAGTGAGGATGGACACACAGTGTGCAAAATAGCACTTGAGCTGCTGTGCCCTGCCATTACTGTACCTGGTGTGGGACAGAGCTGCCTGGGGCTCGTCACAGGGTTAGCTGAAACACTGTCCCCTATGTCTCCTAAGCAGCTATGTTAAAGCTACTCAGTCCTTTTGGGGCACATAATTATATGTAGGAGAGAATTAGGAGTCTTGTCATGGAGCTTGTCAGCATCCACATTCAGAGGAGTTACATTAGCAGGAACCGGGTTGTTCTAGGTTAAATATTTTTCTATTATAAACATTCCTGCTGCAGCAATATGCATCCTGCTGACAGTCTTCTTCCCTTTTCACCCGCAGCACAACACTCTAAAAGATAATGTTCACACTCAGAATTGAGCTCTGAAATATTTTAAAAAAAAGATCCGTCCAGAAAAAGGCCTAATGGTTAGCAGTAACATTGTTGCCACCTCAAGAATTGTTTTTTTCCTGTGAATTACTATTTGTAGTATAAGTCTGCTCATAAATACCAAGTATATGTTCTCAGGGGAAAATCTGAAGAGTATTTTTTTTAATATACCAAACAAATTGAGTATTCCAGTTCTTTTCTTTTAAAACAAATATTTTCTGGAAGACTAGTCTCTCACAAAAGTGGATATTGATGTGGTATCCATGTGGGACAGAAAAGGATTGTTTGAGCTCACTCAAGTGAAGTCTTCCACCCCTTTTGTAACAAATACAGACACCAGTAGATGAATGAGTGTTACAGCTGGTGCCTGTCGTGATCACATGTTCTGCTTATGGATCTTGTCTTACTCTAGACTTGATGTATTACAATAATTGAAGTAATAAACTTCACAGTGAAAGATTCAGGGAGTAAAAGATACAGCTTCTAGTTAGGCTTGAAAAGCCTCCTTTTTATTAAATTGAGGGTTTGAGGTTTAGGACAGCAGTATTTCTGTGGCTTTTTTTTATGAAAAGACTGAAATGTTTGCTCTATTTCTAGTGAGTGTAGGTGTAAGAAGGCAGCATTTTGTTAAACACATGCAAATATAACAACATTCTGATAGGAGTAATATTAATTTATAAAAATTTACTTCACATGTGAATAATAGATAAGGCTAAAGTCTTACACTGAAGTTTCTACATGGCATATCCATTTCACAGAGGAGCTTAATCCTTTCATAATGATGCTTTTAACTCCAGAAAAACAAATGAATAGGTTACTGAAATTGATGTCCTTAATTCGTGTTTTTCCATCTAGTAGATTCAAATGGTTCTTCTTTCAAGTGACCTATGCCCTGTATAGCCTCAGTATTTTCATGTGTGGTCTGCAGCTTCTAACAGTAAGAGGAATGTCAGTGTTGTGGAAAGAAAGAGAAAAGTAACAGATGTCTGTGAATGCAAGGAAGTGTTGTGGAAGGAGAGATGGGGTGCAATATTATCTATAGCTTTGTAGAGATTTCTATGGGAACTTGACACTTCTGGAGTGCTGGCACCCTGTCCCAGTGTCACAGAGCACAGTACCTGCCTATTGTAGAAACCCTGCTTATCCTGACATCGAACTCTCATATTTATTTGGAGAAAATGCAAGGTCTCAGATTCAGCAAGTCTTCCATAAAACAAAACAAATTCATCTCTAAAAGAAAGCCAAACGCAACCCATGAAAAAAAGTCACTGAAGAAAATTAGTTTACCAATTAGTTTATATTCTTTATTATTGCTTTCTTTTTTGTGTGTTTCTGTTGTCACTGTAATATCCTACCTTTTCTTTTAATTGTGACTTTTTCATACATTTGCCACTTCATAGATGAAACCACTGTTAATTTAACTTTCTTGTGAAGTCGATGCTCTTATTATAATAATGCATTGGCATTAAATATTTCTTTAGAAAATAGTGGAAAAGATCATATTCTGCTCCATAAGGCTACCTAAGATAAATATGCGGTGTGATACTATGTTTTCCCTTTGAATCCTGTGGTTTCTATATGTCTTAGGAGTAAAACATTGGCAGGAAAAACACATACAAGACTAATATCTAGTTCTGTCTCCCTAACAATCTTCATCAATCAGTACAGCTTTCAAAGGAGTTAAATGCCTGTGAGGTGTTGTTTAGCGAGTTTGCTTTATCCTAGAATCAGTCAGTCCTATTGTTGCATTAACTGGTGCAATGTACCTGCAATTTCTTCCAGGATAGTTTCAGTACTATTTAAATGTGGTTTGCAAAAGTACTATTTTACTAGAGTAAGGCTAGTCTGAAATTCTGCATTTCCCTGGTGCTAAGTGTGTTTGTCCCTGAATTGCAGCATGTGTCTGCCATAGCATAAGGTGTTCAGGAGGAAGTACTTGATCCTGGGGACTTAAAAGTGAAAAGAACACTTGTAGCAATATTGAAATCCTTACAAAATAAAAAATTTCTGAGAATTGGGTATTAGGAATGGATTTTGTATATGGGGATAATAATAGGTATTTGGGGTGCAATTCATGGTGGGGGGATCTTAAAATAGATTTTTGAGGTTTTTTCTTTCTCTTTCCTGGACTTCTTAGCATGCTGTAAGGTCAAAGATGGAATTGTTGTCTATGTGTTAGGTCCTGCTGTAGTGCTGGTTTTTTTCAGCATCCAGTCTTGTATTACAGAAAATACTAGCAGAATAATGTATTCAATTCTAATTTGTAAAAAGCTCAGTTATAATCTACAAAGAAAAGCATCTGGTTTGCTACAGTCTTTCTGAACATTTGAACAGCTGTGTGTGTGTTTCAGCTTCAAGCTGATCTCTCAAAAATGTGTAAATTCATGCTTTACACAGTTCTGTCATAAAATTCAGTTGGTTGCATTACTTATGTGCCCTTTTCACAGCATTCTCTCACCTCCCACTCATCTTTAGCAAACCTCTGTAGTTTTTCCTACTGATTTAATTGATGCTTAGAGATGAGCAGAGAGTAGTGAGCTGCAGGCTATGCATCTTGTGGATCTCATACGACCTTTGAAGGCTGGTGGTGATTTGTGGGTGGGCTCTTTATTTACCTGTTTGAACCTGGAGGTGAAGTTGGCTTTCAGAAATAGCATGCAGTTCTCAACACCTGGCATGGAAGCCTAAACATGAATCATTACAAGAAGGTAGCCGACTCTCCGTTTTGTGCTGGTTTTAGATTTGAGCTTGTCAATAAACTTCCTGTCCTGTTTACTTTTTCAAACTAATAATTTTGCTTCATGACCAAGTGAAGGGTGCCTTAGCACAGGAATGAACATTTAAACCCATGCATCTTTGGACTAGTACAGAGGTGAAGTGTGAACAGGGAGCCAAGACAGTAAGTGGAGTTTTTTTCCAGCTGCTGGAATGTTCTGAGTGCAACAAACATAAAGGGTAAAAAGGATTACATGATCCATAAAAATGTTGGCCCAAGCAGGCACAACTGTTGATCTAGAATGGATGGAAATCACATATATTATCTTCCTCAGATTTTTCTGACTCAAGGTTCTGCGTATGTAAATGTTACGGTTACTCAGTACTTAACTGTGAAATTCACTAAGATATTTGATCCTGAGTTTTTAATGATGTGATATTACATGCATTTAAATGTATACCACATCAAATGTATACCACACTCCTTAGTATATGCTGTCTGATGGAAAAGGGAACTAAAGAAAACCTTCCATGTCCCGACAAATTTAACACAGAATTGCCTGAAGTCTGCCTTTATAGTAATACTTTGTATCAGAGTTTGGGTTCTGTTCCTATAAATGTTAAATTCCTCTTAAGAGTGCCTTACATCTTTTATTGTAAGGGTATTTATGTATAAAGATGTTACTGAATTTACTGCTTGTTGTCCATTTTCACCATTGAAATCCAATTTTAAGGCTTGGGGTCAGCATTTTTCAGTTTGCAAAACTAATCCTTGAAAAATATTGTACATAAAATAGCAAGCTGTTTTGTATTTGGGAGAAGCTGAGAAAGTTATTACTCCAGCTTTTGCCAAGTAAGATGACTGGAAAAAGAAAAGTTTATCATAGAGGATTACGGAGGGAGCAGATTTATGGCAAGTGTCTGATATATACCCAGTATCCTCATGTTCAACTAAACCAGACTTGCCCTGGGCCTTCTGGGGCACAATGCCCTTAGCAAGTAGCTTTCGACAGCTTTTTCAGGAAGCAATATTTTTCTTCAGAAAGAAGGCCACTTCACTGTTTTTCTTTTTCCTTCTCTCCTGTCTTATCTTTTGAGTTCAGGAAGTATTTTAAATTTACAGCCAGCTTTGAAGGCATGAAGCAAGTTCAGCCCCAGAAGTATTTCCTGTTATGGCATTAATCTAATTCCATGAAAGTAGAACTGATTTTTCATCTGTAAAGTAAAGTGCCTGGAGCAGCAGACCATTACTCTAGGTTATCATGATAAAGAGGCTTAGTTTTGACACCAAAGTGTTTATCAGCATAACCAGGGGAAGATTTCGTCCTTTTTGTTGAAAGAGATATTAATGGATTATAATATTTCTTTGCTTCATGGAGACAATGAGTTCATATTGAAAATGTTGACCCGAAATAACAATGTTCCCATAACATATTATAAGTTAATTTATCTGGAAAGCTACCAGTACCTGGGGGAACTAGTTGTAAAATAATAATGTAGTGAGCAAGTGTGTCCTAAGTACATGATAGTGATAATTTCAGAATTATAAAATAGTTTCAGAGCTTTGGCTGGAGCTGCTGTTTGCTTTATGGTTTCAGTGATGCCTGTGAGTGCAGTTAATCTGATCTGCCTCATTTTAAGGATGTTGCAAAATGTACTGCATAATAGCTCTCATATACTGTAGATGAGAACAACTTCCACACCTCTTTTAGTGACTAAAATGATGTTGCCTTTATGTTTCTAACACTGCTTAAAGCATTCAGCATTTAACTAGAAATGTGCAACGACTTATACTATATTCCTTATTTGTAAGACTACATTTTCCAGTGTTTAAGATTTTTTAGTATTTATGTTTTAAAGAAATAGTTTGAAGTTAATACTTAAAATTGTCTGTGAAAATGTAGTGCCAGCTTGAAACCTTGACTGCACCCTGAGTGTGTAACTGTACAAACTACATGTGCAAATCTGTTTCGGACTATGGGAGCTATAAGAAATCTCAGAGTGCAGTTCTTCCCCACTCCAGTTGCAGTGTCTGTATTTTGGGGTCGTCGTCTTCCCAAATTAGCATTCATCTCCATATTTGTTTGCTGTCACTTTAGAACTATGGATGATGTGTATTCGCTGGTCTTGTGAATGTTAATATAATAGTAATTTTTGCTTTATATGTAATGAATTGGTTCTGACATGGGAGTACCTGAGGACTAGAAGGTGATGCATTTTTTCCTCACTGACCACTTGGGAAGCATTGCCTTTGGTTTGTATGGGAAGGCAGGAACCTGAATTTGTGCAGCCAGCAGGGAGAAACATGTCCCAGGCAGGGATGGCAGTTAAAACAGGGTTCTGCAAGCATGGAAAAAACCAGAGATGCATGGGCCAATTAAGCTGCAAATACTCAGGGTTACAGGAATCCTCAGGAGTGACTTCAGACTTGAAGGAAACAGCATTAAGAGGCAGAAGAAAACATGATTCTGAGTGTGAGTAATTTTCAGGAGGGGCAAAACATGAGCCTGTGGCTGGTGTGGTGGAGCCAGAGCAGAGGGAGGGCAGCAGGATTGTCCTTAGGATCAGCAGACCTTGAAAGCCTCCTAGCTGAGGGGGGATAGCAGTGCAGTCTGCTCTTGATTCCCTTCTGTGTCTACCACCAAATGCAAGTCATATAGGTGGTTTGTTTCAGAAAAATGTCTGTTCCCACCAGCACTAACTGTCTTACACCTTCAGTAATTAATCTGTGAATTCTGTATCAATTCATTTGGAGATTTGGGGGAAAAAAATTGCTACATGGCATTGTATGGTTGCATAGCTATGTGCAAATCGTTTATTTTTAAAAGTGCTTGCTGCATTTCCATGGTAGACAGTATACTCTTAGTCTTTAAGAACAACAAGAAAGCAGTGTTTTCCTGTACCTATATCTAAAAAAGTTTAGGAAATTTCTGTACCATGCTCATGGAGAGTGTAGTGTATCCCAAGCATGTTCTCCCTGTCTTAATTCGTGTTTTCACTTGTGCACTAATATAGTCCATTGGACTGCACTCTGAAGTGAAGCTTGGAACTGAGCTGAGTGAAAGAAACAGAAAATAAATGTTGGGGTTTTAGCTGATCACTGAGCAACCCCATAAACACTTCTCCCGTAAAACTGGACATGCTTTAGGGATATTGAAGAGCAGTTGGGGAAGGTAGAGGTTAGGAGTTACTTGCCCTAGCACTGCTGATAGTAAAAGTGTGCAAGTAATTGTGGTCTATCTACATCACAGTTACATTTTTAGCAATGAAAAAAATGTTTGTGTAAAGTACATATATTGACTTCCATTTCTAATATCATTATGCTTGTAATTTATTATTTTGGACTTCCAAGACACTAATGTACTACTTAGTCTTAAAAATACCTTTTTATTTAGATGTGGGTAGATGGTGTTGTAGTAACTGAATAAAAACTGTTATATACACAAAGTTAAATTTGAAAGATTTCAAAGAAATGCACTTATTATAATTTTGCTATTTGGAATAATTTTATAAAAAATAATATTACATGGTTTTGCTTGTTTTGTTGGTTTTTAAAAAACTCTATATAAAATTGGAATTGTCTTTGTTTATGCATTATGTGTTAGGGCAGGTCTGCAGTGGAGCATTCATTCTGCAGTAGATCTTCAGCTTCAAAGGCAGTGTAACAAGCCCCTTGAGCCCCTTTTCCCCATGGCTTTCCCAAACTGCAGACTGGAAGTCTGCTGGGGGGAGGGGATGGGAGCATCTGGGCCTGAAAGGATGGAGCACTTTCAACTCTGTGTTCTGTGCTGTAGAACAGCTGTTGAAAGGAGGCAACCACCATGCGTTAGAGCAGCAATTAGCACTGCTCTGGCATATGTTGAAATGCTCTCATCCACCCCCTGGGAAAGTCAAAAATTATGTGAGATGCAAAGGTAGATGTCCTTTTTCCATTGTGTCTCCTGTATGATGCCTTCCTGAGATGGCATTATGTCTTTAGTCTATTCATCAAATTCTGTCTTTTGATATTTTGAAGAACAGAGAGGCGAAGGGTAAGAAAGTGATGATTCCTCAATTCATCAGTAGACTTTTTGCATATGATCAATATTTAAAAGCTTTTTACTGTAAAGTGTTTTCTGAATTTCCCATGGTTCCACTGGAGGAAGGAAGGAAGGAAGGGGGAGTTGTGCATTATTACAGGAAAATTATGTCTTGTTCTAAAACTGCACCTATGGTTTCAATTAATCAAGTCTCAATTATAATAAAGTAATGAGGAGTAATGAGGAGGTGGGGGTAACCTGGGTAATTGCAAATGTGACTAACACAAAACACATGTAAAATTAGATTGCAAGAGCTTCCATTGAGAGCTTAATGGAATTCAAAGTCCTGTGATAACCATTGGTGTGCCCAGAAGATCCCATGCAGTTAGGCACATGGAGCAGGTAGATGCTTAGATTGCTCCAAGGACCTAGTCCAGCTGGGTCACTGCTGTGCCCAGCCAGCTCCCCAGCCAAACCAGGCTTCAGCAGCCTTCATCTAACCATGGGCCATCATGAGCAGCATGAAACTGTCGGCAGCAACATTTGAGAAGCAAAAATACCTTTTGTGAGGAAGGGAGTATTTTTTGGAGAAGACCTTTGGTAACCACTGAATTGATTTGTCAGAATTGTTGTTAAATAATCATTTTTTTTTCCTTCCTTATTGATAACTCATAAATGTTATCCTGGTCAGATATATTTGTTTCTGACTTTCTGAGTATCTTTCTGTTTAATAAATACAGATGACTTTAGGCTGCAGCTTTGTGGCAATCAGAGATTATACAATTGTATTTCATTCTTCTACCATAAAATGCAAGTTTCATAGGTAGTATGGTAGCTGAAATGTAGAGGCAAATTGTTCCCTTCCTGTATGTTGATATAGAAGAAACATGTATGACTGTTCACATCTGTAGAAAATATTTTTTCAGTCATATCTCTACTTTAAAAGTAATTTTTTGAAGTAATTTTGAGGAGCAGAAATTTGAAACTGAAAATATGCTTAGAGTATCAAAATATTTTCTGTTGGTTTGGTTGACAACTGTATCTATTACGACTTTATCTGAGGTCAAGATAAAAACCTATGTATTATTTTCTTTCCTTGAAAAAAGGAGTATGTCTTTTAGAACACATTGTCTGAGGATTCTAATCATACACAAAGGAATCTCTGTATTAATATTTTCCCTAGCAAGTAGTTCAACATTTTAGTTTAGATTATTAGAGATAATCCTGTTGTTCAAGCAATCCTTGAAATTTCTGGGGATTTACACGCATGTAAAATGGAGATTTTACCAGGAAAATTTAGTACAGACTATAATAAAACAGTATTAATGAACGCCTGGCTAAATATAATTCACTTGGGAAAAGTCAGTATGGCTTCTGCAAAGGGAAATCCAATCTGTGCTGGTAGAAGGGTTCAACAAACCTGTGGGTGAGGGATATTCAACTATATCTACATTAGGAAGGAATGCATGGTTCCCAGCTGGCCAACAGGACCACAAAACAAAAGCAAATGAGACAAAATCCAACCCAGAAATTAGGAACCATAAGGCAAGGACTAAAGAAAAACTGCAGAAGACAAGATATCGTTAAGCCATCGAAGAAATCCACACCTTGGATAATGCTGCTAGTTCTGTTCTATCAATTCTTAAAAGCTCTAACAGAACTTGAAAGAGTTCAGAGAAAAGCAATAAACAAAGATAAAGAATGGTTCCTGTATGAGGAGGAATGTAGGACACTTTCTTGAAAAGTAATAGTTGAAAGGAGGAAACTACAGAAGCTGAAAAAATCTTTCATGGTGTAAGAGGACACATGAGAATCAACTGCTCACTCACTCTTACAGGGTGAGATTAAAGTGTTACTTAGTGAAGCTAGTAGAAACCACATTCAAAATAAATACAGGTAGCAGACATGTGGTACAGCTTTGGCAAAGGTGTTTGTAGGTGCAAAATGTTCACTTACAAGATAAGTTCTTGAAAGATGGATCCACAGAGTATTGCCTTATACGAGAAAGGACAGCTCAGGAAATTTTTTAAGCTGGAAACAACTGGAGGCTGAAAGATTACATGGGGAAAGTGAAAATGCAGCATGCCTTGTTCTCTGTTTTCCCGAAGTATGTTGACTCATGGCCATTAGTAGAAGTAGAGCACGGCACTGGATGTATCTTTGTAAAAGTATAGCTGTTCTCAGCATTGAAAGTTGTGGCTTGTTCTTCAGAATGTTCTGAAACATTTTAAAATTTATAATAAATTGTTATTCTGCAGGGAGACTTTTCTTGGGTATAGAGTTCATAGGAGCAACTGTGCTACCACTCCTAGTTTCCATACTACTTCTGGTTTCAGTAGAAGTAGTAAGTTTGCTAACATGTAGAAGTTTGGGGTTGGGGTAGAATAATATGGATATAAACACCTGATGCACAGCTATGTGGGAAAATACAACAGTTTACATAATGAAAAATTGAGAGCTGCAGACTACCCTTTATATAAACACCATTATTTCATCCAGCAGAGCTTCCTTTAGAGTGAAATATTTATTTTTGCAGAGCAAATACAATTAATAACACTAATTCAAATAGTATATGTTGCCCATCAGCTCATGCCAAAAAACAGTGATTGGAAAAATCTTCAGTACAAGAAAGCTAAAATCCAAAATTAATTTCAGATGTTTCACTGTAATGGCAACAGATTCAACAGTTCCATTTTGAGTGAGATGTGCAAAAACTACAATCATAGAATATCCTGAGTTGGAAGGGAGCTTACAAGAATTATCAAAGTGCAACTCCTGGCCCTGCACAGTACACCCCAAGAATCATACCATGTGTCTGGGAGTGTTGTCCAAACAATGAACTCTGAACTTTGGTGGCCGTGGTGCTGTGACCACTTTTCTGGGGAGCTGTTCCAGTGCCTGAACACCCATTGGCTGAAGAATCTTTTCCTGATATCCAGCCCTAACCTCCCCTGACACAACTTCAGGCCATTCCCTCAGGTCCTGTCACTGATCACCAGGGAAAAGAGATCTGTGCCTGCCCCTCCACCACAACTAGTATTATTACTAGCATTCTTCTTTTGTTGCACCTCAGTTGTTACTGAAATAGAAATTATTTGGGGTACTCTAAATTCCTTTTGAAAAGTTCCCAGGTGAGCATCTGCCTGTGGCTTGTCTTTACACATGTGGTTTTGAAAGATACCTGTAATGGTTTAAAGTGAAACAGCATCCCTGAAATTGCAAGGCATGTTTTAAAGCATGTTTCACTGGTAGAATTGTCTGTATATGTGAGGCTATCACTACTCACTGGCCTTGCCATTTTTATCAGTGTCTTTGACCATCAACCATATAATTCTAACTGTATTTCATTTATTGTCCTGTCTCAGCTCAGGGATTTAAAGTCATGAGGGCATGACAAAGAGGCTCGATGAGTGCCTGTTACTCATCTGATGCTGTCTTACCTTGAGGTTGGCCAGGGGCTCTGTGGCCGGTGAGAGAGATCAATGTGCCAGTCCCACAGCATGCATTTCTTCCTCAAAAAAAAAACCTATTGTGCTTCACATATTTACTGGCTTCTGTTAGAAAGTTTTAATATGTTTTGATTACAGTGCCTTTATTACTGTATGAGTGATTGTACTGCATTGTTCACAATGCATCTATGTCCTGTTTTCTATGTGGGAGATAAGTGTAAATGTATTTATTGCTGCAAGGCCTTAGGTCAAGATAAACTTCTGTGGGCAATTTGAACAGGATCATTTTAGTCATCTGTTAGCCTTTGCTCATCATGAGGTTGTTAGTTTTTTGGGGGGTTTGTTTGTTTTTGAGACAAAAAAAAATACCTTAAAACACCAAGAAACCAAACACTGTAGTAATTAATGCTTGCTAGATATTCATGATGTCTGTTTTCTCTCCTAGTTAGAAAGCAGCTTAATTGTTTTCAAGTAAAATTTCAGATTGTTGGATTGAAATTTGAATCATTTCTTCAGAAGTAGAAACGGAGCATACTGTTTCTCTTAAGATAATGACATGCATGTGCTCTTGACTGATTCAGTGTTTTGATCTCAGATGCTCTGGACATCTATCATGTAGCTACTGTCATATAAATTACACATTATTGCCACCAAGATTTATTCCAGTAATTGCAGTAGTAGAAGTTCCCTTCATGATAAAATGTAAAAAATATAGGATAAGTATCATATTATTGGAAATGTAATTTGAAACAAAAAAAAAGCTACCTACCTAAACATACTAAGCAGCTGCATCTCACCCAGATTTCTGCTAAAAACTTATTACTGATTTAATTGAAGTATTTGAAAAGCTTACAGAATTAT
Source organism: Toxostoma redivivum (assembly GCA_013397375.1). Lineage (NCBI taxonomy): Eukaryota > Metazoa > Chordata > Aves > Passeriformes > Mimidae > Toxostoma > Toxostoma redivivum. The sequence continues at coordinate 833,029 of VXBI01010007.1, forward strand.
TCACTTAGTAAATAAAAAAATCTTAATATTTTAGGATCCAGTCTTCTGCATTTGATAAAGGATATGTGATCCATTGATTATAAATTTGATAATATCTGTCTGATATTTTAAGATATTAGTGAAGATTTCAACTAACCAGTGAGATTAGATATGAGGACCTTTGTTACTTTGTGTTACTTTGTGTAACTATTTTTACTAACAGTGACCCCTATTACAGGAAAACATTTAAACCAAGCCTTGTCACATGCGCAGGTTTCAGAGCCAATGGAAATACCAATATATGTTTGGATACCTTTGTGCTCCCAGTCCTTGAGCTTCATTTCCTGTTTCCAGACACTTGTACTGTTTTATAAATGCTGACAAGTTATTGACTAACAAGGGCAGAAAGAGGGGACTTGCAGGTAGGGATGGAGGAACAAGGTGACTGGGGAAGATGGGCAAGCAAGCAATATAGAGGGTATGTCTTCAGCTTAAAATATGAAATCACACCCAAAATATTCATGGTGATGAAGTTGACACTTAGAAAACATTCCAAAAAACCTGAGTATATACAAAAGAAGTATAATCCCTAAACTTCTAGGCAGAGGAATGTTCTTGGGGTGGGACTATGTTCAGAAGACACCAGGAGCAATTGGCCTAACTCCAGAGCTTGGGATGACCAATCATGGCATATATGGCAACAGCCATCACTCCTCCTTGAGCAGGAGGAGGTACCAGGAGCTGCTAAATATCTGTGGGAGATTTGTACAACTGTCCCTGGGAGGAATGCTGTACTGAGTAAATTGAGCAGTTCTGATTCAGTGCAGTATGTTTCTTTTTTTTCTCTTTTTTCTTGTAGCTAAAACATGAAATGGAGGAAAGAGACGTAATTGTTATGTTATTTACAGTGACAGAGGAGGAAATGGAAAGGCAATAGGGAATTTATGGAGGTTATAAAAACAGTAGGTAACTAATAGGAAGTTTGTCTGTGCTCTTAATTACTTTTCTTGTACCTTGTATCTTGTTCACTTGCAGTTTTTCTGAAGATAGAATTTTAGGGTAGGAATTGAGTCAGCCTTTATGTATAGATCACCTGTACGGTAATGAAGTTGCAATCTAGATAACAGACTTTGAACATTACCACAACATGAATAAATAATAAAACATTATTAATACGAAACAGCAGCCCATCTGCACAGGATGCACAACAGCCCTAAATTCTATATATGTCAAGTGTAGATGACTTGCAAGCTTTGGGTTTCATAAGTTAGTGCACATTTCTGGTATAGAGAAAATTTCCTCAATCCATAAAAGGCTTTGTCATTGAAAAAATACTACTTTTGTATGCTAATATTTCTTAAAAGAAAAGACATGTATATTCTAACAAAAAATAGACATTATCTGGATCTAGCAGAACTTCCTGCTTTTGAGATTTTGAATTATTAGATTTTAAGCATTCCAAGATAGAAGATGTTGGGTCATTTCTTATTGTAAAGCAGTAGCACAATGAAATCTGAAGTAATATTCATCTTACAAAATAACTTGTTCAGAGGTCTTACCTTCCTTTATGTTCCTTGCTTTTCTGAAATGTGAAGATATCAGACAGCTGACAAAAAAAATATCAGATGTCCATGGGTAGAAACACCTTAATAAGCACTTAGCAGGATACTCAATGATTAACTGTGTGCATTAATTTGTTACTAGTGTTATGTGTCATTAATAAATCTATACTTAATTACAATATTATATACTGTATATTTGTTTTATGATTAATTACATAACTAAAGCACGCATTTACATGTTGGTAAATAAGTGATGATTGCAGAGTAATTATTGTTAAATTTATTTAAGTGAATTGTTAAATATGTCATTGTAACCTACTTCTTTCACTCAGACTGAGACTGAATTAAACTTGTGGTTGGGGAAGGGGGAAGATTCCTCACCTTGTTTATATATATTTGCATGAGGAAATTCTGGACTGTAATTCTTCCTGTATATTTTCAGGTTAAGAAACATAATGCAAAACAAATTCAAAAACAGCAGCCCATTTTTAGCAAAAGCAGATAATACTGTTTGCTCCTAAGTTTTTCGGTACAATGTTTTTGTAATTTAGGATGTTGGTAAATGGATAAGAAAAAGTGATCCTCTTGTGTATTTGGCAAAATGTTGTCCATCTATGTACAGTTCCTTAAGAGAACAGATAAAAGCTGTGTGCATTTTATCTTTGTGTTAGAAGTGATTATATGAAATGTGCCTTATGGTCTGTTTCTGTCTCATTGAAAGTTGGGCAAGTCTCATTCAACTTCAGCAAAATCAGGCTGTTATTGTTCTACACATAAGGAACTAGTTTTGTTGCTTAAACTACTAAAATGCAGCTGAAAAAAGTACAGTTTCTTAGAACTATAAATTAAATTCTTCATCCTTTAGAGGCAGATGACTTAAGTGCCCACTAGCTCTTTAAAAAAGAGAGAGAGAAAAATCAGGTAATTTCTGTATTTTTTGCCTATTCAGTTTTCTAAGAATGGCAATCAGTTTCATTCTTGTTCAACAGGTTTTCTGCAATACATGTTCTTCTGTCATTTTCAGTTAATATCTCTGGGCTTACTTTGCATAGTAGATAACAGAAAATGGCATGTGGCTGAAAAAGCAAGAGGAAGGTGTTTCACTCAGACTTGTTTGTGCTGTTCCTCTTACCTCATCATAAAATCTTGGCTTATTAGGATACGCTTAGGGTTTTTTTATGAAAACAAAGCAGTTGGTTTTGCACAAGCTCATTAGGACATTTGAGAGCTCAAAAAAATTAAATTAGAGGTGTTTGCTCGTTGGATGTCCATCACTTTGTAATAGTAAATAATAAAATTTAGTACTTACTTTTACGAAAAAGTGAGTTATTTCACTGCCATTCTCAGTGCATATACAAAGTTCTTCTAAAGCAGCACTGGTGTGGTGTTGATCCTTTCAATATGACTGAATGTTCGGTGGCAGATTGTGAGAAAGATGAGGACGCTGACAAAGTTGGAAGCAAATAATTAATATTAATCTTCTCTTAATTGCAAAACCTAAGTGTTCTCTTCAGGAAGAGGGGAATGAGAGAAAGTTTTTCTTTGAGATAAAATACTGAGAGTGTAGCCATGAAAAATACGTTGCTTCCTGGTTGTACAATTAGAATTTTTTGCAGAAAAACTTGCTTTTTGGCTTGAAAAATTGCTTTTTGGTTTAATTCTATAATGCTTGTGAAACCTTCTCGGCTTCTGTTACAAGTGCAAAGTTATTGGTATGGTTTGCCTGTTGTTGACAATTTGCTCCAGGGATAACTTCTTCAGCCAAAATCTCCATTTGTATTCACTAGTAGTTACATATATGATATACCCATGGGTCCCATCCCTCCCTTTTTTCATTGTGATGTGCTCAGAAAGGAAGCTATAAATTATATTTCTGAAGAGATTAGGGACATCTTCCAAGAAAATGTTCTGTAAAAATCCAATTATATGTAACATTACTAAAAATCAAAGTTCTGCTTGCTGTCCCAAGACCAGTTCATTGGGCAGTGCTTCTAAGGAGTGATGACTGTATGAGAGATGTCACCATCAGGAACTTTTGGCCATATGAGCAAGAGTACAGATCTGTTTATTCCATGCATGTGCACAGGTACACACAGAGATGTCTGTCTTTCTGTTCTAACTGGAATCCCTCAGAGTTTCAGCTTTGTTTTTCCTAAAGATACCAGGATGGTATCTATTTTAGATATAGTTTACAATTTTTTTGAATGTAACTTCAAATTTTTTCTTATTATAATATAAATCTGATTGTAATTTTTAAAACAAATTTTCAGACAAGAGAAATAACATTTAGTTATAACATATAAACTAATAACATATCTCATGGTATGTTTATACTAACGAATGTTAAATTTGGTGCTTTCAGCCTGCAAAGTACTCATAGAGAAAGTTAAGGAAAACTTTGCTTCCTGGTCACACATGCACTAGACTTAACACATATTTTAGATAAAGATAATAAAAAGCATGGCAATACATATTATTTTTTAAAAATGCATCTTCTATAATTGGGGGGTTTTCAGCAGCCAGCAGAATTTGCAAGAAGCCAACATAGATGCAGAATTGCTGCAGGACATTATTGATTTTTCTGTCTCTCATCAACTGCTAATTAGTTTTGCTGCAGTTAATGAAACACTTATATTGTTCTAGTTCTTGTTTTTTATAGTAAAAGAGAATCTCTAGTTCAACTGAATTAAACTATTACAACATTGTGAGATGGAGCCAGAAGTGAAATCTGGCTTGCATGCTCAAGTATTGCAAGTCACGCTTTTTGGAAAGCAGCCCATAATAACTTAAAGCTTATAGAATTTAACTCCTTGCTCTTCTTTAGGTGCTCCAAGTGCTCCACTGGATGTCATGGCCTAGATTCATTAACTAAGTTCTGCCAAAGACCTTCTGTCTAGTACTCCCAACTGGCTGTCTCTGTTTCACAAGTGTTTTATCCAGTACAACACAGTAGAAGCCAGGATTTGCAGATTTTAAACAGGATGAGTCCAGCCTCACTGTGCTACGTCAGTGAAAATAATGAAAATAACTAAATTGATACATTTTTAAAGCACAAATAATGAGGTAATAATGCATTTTAAGGTGCATGTTTTAAAGACTACTTAGCTACACTGTCTTATTGTCTTTATCTGCTGGTCAATAGCACATTAATGCATGAGGAAGACAGCTTTACTTTTCACTGTGCTGCTTCTACTAATCAGAGTTTTGAAGATGTTCAAAGAGAAAAAAGTACCAAACTTCCATTCCATCTTTGAACAAGCTATACTGTTAAAAATCCATTTTGTACAAAATCTTAAAGTTTTTCATGTACAAGAGAGAGCTGGAGAAAATCCAAGTTTTGTAAAAGTATAAGTTTTTTTTCCTTTGTAAACAGGAAATGCATCTTCTTTCTTTGGGAAAGTACTATAAAACTGCCTTTCATTTTGGTAGCATGTATTAGATACCTAAGAAAGAAAGGCGGTGGAACAGTGTAGATTTAGAACATAAATTTAACATAATGAAGTTAAAACACTTTTTAGTGTTCAGTCACGTGGGATACAATACTAGTTTGAAGGCTTTCATATTATTTGGTCCTTTCCTGGCAGGACATGTAACTAAATGTAACTAAATGAACAGCTAGCATAATTTTCAACTGCCACTGGATTCTCAGTGGATAGCCTTTTTACCAAATCCATTATAATTACCACAGAAGGTAATTCCATACTCAAAACTGTAAAATAACTATGTAGTAACACTATGGGAAAATCTGTAGAAAAACCAAAATAAATCAGGTGACAATTGCCTAACAGGGACTATGGACTTGTGGCATGGTCTGCATGTCACAGGGTGAGTATGAAATGTTTTTGCCAAGACTTTGACTACTGATCTGCTCCTATTTGAACAATAAATAATAACATGATTCTTTAGAAAAGTGGATATATTTTATTGTATGCTATCCTAATAATATAAACAAATATTTACTGTGTAGTCATAACGTATAATCTGACACATACATTCCTTCTCCAGCCCTCTTTTTTCCCCAAGCAAGATTTGCATGTGAGACACTTCTGTGTTTTCTTTACTTTGTGGTATTATGTGAATTGCTGAGTGGTTTTATGTTGATAAAGGCAGAAGAAATGTATTGAGACTTAAGTGATGACTATTAAAATCTAAGAGTCATCAGGAAGATGCAGTAGTTTCATGTTCTCTATCTGCAACATACTTCAAATTTGGTATTTTCAGGGCTAACAGGCCATCTTATGTAATTCTGAATGTGCACCTGGGATTTTCACAGTAAACATTATTTCACTGTAGCTTTAAGGAAAATTCAGGATGGCATTCACTGATTTATCATGTACAAGGTTAATGAAAGGCTTCAGACAAAAATTCATTAGTCTTTGAGACTAATTCCTTGGATAACTAATATAAAAACCCTCATTTTCAGAACTGGGTATTTGCTATGCCTGATAAATATATCCTTTATGTTAGAACATTTCAGTACACTTTTGTAATATTGTTCACATGTGGAACATAAAATTTACACGACAGTCATGACTGGCCAGCTAGTCCATAGAAGACCTTAAAATTAAACTAAATTCATTTCCCGCTTTACTAGCCTAGATGTGATAGTGTTTCCCTCAAATGAGCTTTAAACTTCTACTAAACCTTTCAATGTTTTACAGTAACCAGAGGAAATTGTGACAACCATTGACCTGTAGACAGTCAGAGTAGATCGGGTCTTTCAGAGTTCATGCTGCTGTTTCCTGCAATCTTGGAACTGTGGGTGGTACAAAAAATAACTGTGTAAGAATACAGAAGGATTACATACTCTCTTGAGGTCAAAGAGCAATTATCACTAGCCATCTAAAGGCATGAGTGGGGAACAAATGTGAAGTTCCCTAAATAAAAATTTCTGTAAACTGAAAGAGAAGTTTAAGGGTTCAGTACTCAAAGCTACTTGGATGCCTCATCATACTGGATGGTCATCTAGAGTAGTTTCAGAAGTAGATGATATCTTACATGCCAGTATCTTTTTTAAAAGCCCTTGAGAGTGTCCAGTGTTACGAGGATCAATAAATAAATTTCTGCTTTTTAATTTCAGCTCTTCTCTTTCCCTGTTTTCTCAAGCCTACTCCTTTCTTATCTTGGTCTGCAATTGGATGAGCCAGAAACTATGGCACATTTAGACATATCCTCTGAAATCCTTTCCTGTTGAAGTATTTGTTACATTGGAATGTGACTAGTGGTTTTGATGTTGTTGAGAAATGTAAGTTTAGGGAGCACATACTGGGATTTTTTCAGAAAAGCACAGTAAGGTTTGCTCCTCTTAGTGATAATCTAACAGTTGTGTACTTTGTGGGTGAGGATTTCTACAACCACTAAAGGGCAGTGCATGCCACCTTATGATTTCTGCTGCTGTTGAACTGTCTGTCCTTGCTGTTAAACAGATGGAGACAGGGCCCATTTCTGGGCTTTCTTGTTTGAGAGATTTGTGAGCTTGATGCAGTGTTTAGCACATATGATTAAAGGTCTACTGTTGTGAGCAGGACATGAAGAGGAAAATTCTGCCCTTCCCTTGTTCCTATTCAGAGGCCAACTGCCTTGTACCTGTAGTAAATAAAAGAGCTGTTGTTTTTGAAACAACATTTTTGTAGGCCAAAAAAGTGACTTACGTTTTAAGAAGAATCCTAATTTCAGCACTGGTACTGAAACAGAATTACTGTGCAGATCTAAAGGTCTCATTATGCTAAACACAATGTGTGGTATTTACTGTGCTGTTGAAACTCTTAGCTTCAGTGATGAGTAAATATGATCAGGTTTTGAATGAAGCAAGTAAACAAACATAATAAATGAAGGTATTTGAAATCACGTTTCTTGTTTATGTATTCTGACAAGTATACTTTAATTATTGATCAAGATAGTAAATATGCAGTTGGTTACATTAAAAATTCAGCATTTTTCAACATTTAGCTGGCAGTATCTATAAAATATTCTTAGTGGCATGATTCTTTTACCACTATATTGCTCCTGATAGACAATGTTGATGTCTCTTTAAGAACAGTGTCACCTTACACTATAGAGTATGTGTGAAAATCTTGTCTCAGAAGGACAAGGCTACTCTGAATCATTGTGCTGTTATGTGTGACAAGCACTGACCAAGTACATTACATAAGAAAGTGGAATATCAGAGCTATGCTCAGTAGTTATTGGGTTAGTAGTTTGTTTGGCCTTTTGGGTTGCTTCTCTTTTGGTTTTCATGGTATATCAAATTTGGGGCTCCATTACGATGAACAAGGAAAGTTGTTTGTCTAGTAACAAATAAGAAATATATTTTCCTTCTATATGCAGTAAGGAAATAAAATTCTGTAACAATTTAAACAAGAACTTTTTCTTCTGAGCAATTTTTCACCATCTGAGGGATAGCTTTTACTTAGGTATCCTCATGTTTTCAACCAAATTCTAATGACAGAAAGAATGAAAAAGACTATTCTGAGTTTGGCTATGACAGGAATGCAAATGTGAAATAGGTACTTAAGTATTTATCAGCAGGATATTAAGGAGCACATTCAGGGCAGTAGCTCGGGGTGCAGCTGCAGTGGGAGCTGCAGGTTGAGCTCTGGGTGGGATCCCAATCAAGAGGTCCTGAGCTGCCAACACTTTGCATAATGAAGGGCTCAGGGAGCTGTGTCCGAGCCAGGGACGGTCACTCAGGGACACGGCAGGAGCCGAGGACCCCAGAGCTTCCCATGCTTGGACTGTGAGGGTATGAACACCCAATGGCTCCTCTGTCCATGGTCCCTTCTTGGAGGCACCAGCTCAATTGTGTTATTTAGTTACTGCACCAAGATTAAACTATTTGAAGGATTTGGTCATCTGAGCCTCTGCTGTGGGAATGGAGCTGGTGAGGAAACCTTGTCTGCCTGTGTGTGTGGGGTGAACAGGGAGTCCCTTTGGAGCCTCCTGCTGTGAAGGGCCTTTGATGCCAGCAGGGGTGGTGTGGATGTGACTGCCAGAGTGGCTCCTGGATGGTCAGACAGGGAAGTTTCCTTAATGATATGCAGTCCAATGGCTGCCAATTTCTCAGACTCACGTCTGATTGCTTTTTTTTTTTTTAATAGCTCTTTATAAAGCATTGCCATGTTATGGAGCCCCATGGCATCCAGACCAATGAAATATTGTACTTGGCTCAAGATTTTACTTTAGTTTTTCTTTTATAAGAAGGATAGTATTTGAACTAAGTGGTGAAAATGTGTTCTGTTTCCAGCAAATAGGTATTCCAGGAATCTGGTTCTGGGTAGGGAAGAGTAAATGACCAAAGGAAGCAAAAGGTTTGTGCATTCTGTACAGCTCTGCTTACAAAGAACAGAGGCTTGTGAAAAAGTATCAACTCCAATACCTGGTCTGCTTCTGTTAAAGCTAGTTATTTTTATTGAATTACTTGGAATAAACTAAAGACACGGCAAAGCAGTAAAGACAGGCTATTTCATTTTGTATATTAATATGCTGAAGGCTTTTTATTGGTGGATTGAGCAGCTGTGTTTTGTTTTCTCTTTATACAAATTTTTTGAATTCTTGAAAACAGTATGAAAATCTGTCATTATTGAAGCTTTAAAATGGTGATAAGTATTTAAAAAATAAAAATCTGGGATCATCATAGTAAGGAAATAAGGCTTTGAGGCTTAGTTCAGTATTCTACTGGAAGGTGTCTGTTTGCTGTACTCTCTATTTAGATGGTTTCCAGACCAGATTTTTTTGAGCGAAATGTCTGCAAGATAGAACCAAGAGGTGACTTTGTCTTTGGAAAAATAATTTGCTGGATTTGATCAAATTAATGTCTTTCACTCTTTACTATTTAAAAAAATATTTTAGCAGCACATTAAGATAAAGCATAGTCCTCACATGTTTGTTATCCTATGGAGAATTGAATTCAAGTCAGAGCTACTTCATGCCTTCCTTTCAAGTCCTCTGCTTAACATTTCCTGGAAAGATTATTATTTTAGCTTAAAGAAGACATCCAGCACTGACAAATTTTGACCCAGGTGGAAAGTTTTACAAAACCATACACAACTGAGAACAGTCGTACAACTGGAAGTACAAAACTGCTTAAATAGTTGTACAACACTAAGGGAAATCCCTGAGATAGCAAATTAAGTTCCCAGTTAGGTGTCACATGGGCTCTTTTTCCTGGGGGTATTTCGTGACTTGAGATCTTGTACATGTCACCTCTTGTCGTTTGGGGATATTTTTGGGGTAATTAGATTGGGGGGGGTTTGCCATAGTTCAGTAGGTGAAGATATCTAGTAAATGTCTAGGAGAAGCAACACTTCTTTGTCTGAAGAGATTAGACCTGACACATGCAGTTGCCACAGAGGGCTAAGTGTCCTGTCTGCAATGATCTTCCTTGTTGATAGATACAGATTTGATGACTAAAGTGTATAAATCCAGTTTGCAGAGCTGCAGCTGCTGGTTTGGCCCATGTCTTTGTGGGGAGTCTGTTAACCCTGCAGAGTTGTACATTTCTAGAAGGTGCCACCTTCTGTTCTGACCTTCCTTGGCAAAAGTGTCCCAGGGCTGGGCTCTGACAAAGCCAGGACCACAGCAGAAGGTGCTGCTGCCAGCCTGGGCTGTGCTGGGCTCTGGATGCTGGAAGAGAGGGGAGGCACTCAGACATCTCAGCACCGCGGGCTCGCTGCTGGCCAAGGGGCACCATTTCACTGCTGAATGAAATGTGTGAGTGGCACCAGCTCCAGCAGATGGGTCTCTGTGCTCTCCATAGTGCTGTAAGCTTCCAGTCCCCGGTGGACTGACATTAATCTGCAAGGACTTGCTGCTGGGGTGAGGTAGAAAGGTTCTAATAAAGCAGCAGGCGCTTCAGTTCCATGCCATGTGTCTTTCTCTCCATTTACAGTTGGAGTTTTTACACTGGCATAAGCATGGGAAGATGCACGTTTTACACATCCATTTGACAAAATAGCCATAACAGTCTAGGTAAAAAAAAAACTTCCAGTATTTAGAAGAAGCTTTTATTTGTGTATGTTTATTTTTTAAAAATTTGAATTAAGGGAATATGTTGCTACTGAATGGTGTATGGCCTTTTAAAGAAAGAAGAGAAAAAATCACTGCCAACTGCTGAACAGCTAATTCACTCAATATAAAACAAAGATGCATTTCTGTAGGGCTAACGACATGCATCACATCTCCTTGACAACTGCTCTAATTACCTCAGCTTGGACGATCAATATTTGATCTTTTTCCCACCATACAAACATGTCACTTTAACTGCATAGCTTTCTCTTAGCTTTTTGATAATTTGCAGCCAAGTGAAAATGGCCCTTTCTATTTGTTCTCCCTGGCTTGAGGCCAAGGGTTCTCTCAATAGTATAATGCAGTTCATTGATATGAATTTGTTGATCTCCTGGGTAGTTTTTCACAAATTTAGGGCAATTAAAAATCTTAGGAAAGCATTTCAGTTGAAGTCAATAATTTTGCTTTTAGAAATTACTTCATTTTATGATCATTTTTCCTTCATCTGTTCATAAAACAACTCAGGAAAAAAAAAAGACAAAGTACCATTTTATTGAGTAGCTTATAGATACATAAAAACACAGCTTTCAAACCTAGAATTAAACAATAATTTAGAAATACTTTAATTGAAATGTTTAATTTGTAAGAGTAAGGATTGTTTAATTCTAGTTTGGACTATGAAAAGTAGTTCATTAAGGGAAATCACAGCTGAAGTATAGCATTATCTCCCAAATAATTTCTTTAAGAGATGTGAACACCAGACTTTGGAAGATGGAGTGATCATGCTTCCACTCAATGAACACTAGTAAGATGCTGAAGTTTGTTGAAGTCTTAGTACAGAGGAAATGATACTCTACAGTCCAAAAAAAGCTTTCTGAATTTTCCAGTGTGGCCAGTCAGAAGCAGTAGGGAGCACCCAAAATTTAGGCCACTTAATTAGTTACAAAATGAATTTAAATGAAAGTGATTTTATCACGACAAATAATTTTTTGTCACATTTATTCATTTTCTTTCCTTTTCTCCTACTCTCATGAGGGGGAATCTCTGTTGCTGTAAAATACTATAATTACTACAATTACCTGAGGTGGACAGTGGAGGATTTTTTTCTCTCTGGAGTTGTATAGTCGTATTGTTATTTATGCCATCTTTAGGAATTACCACTGAGCTCTTGGTGTTTTATGGAAGAGTTTAAATACTTTGTTTAGTACATGCTGTGTTTATTAAATAGCTGTGCTGTGTTGAATTATAATCTGTTAATAGAGTAAAAGGCTGCTATGCCCAAGGATACATTAAAATCTTTCCAATTGCTTGTATCTGCAAAACAATTCCATCAGAGTAGACCAGGGCTAAAATCCATCTAGCCAAATACTGTATCTGATAGTGGTCAGATGTTCTTTAAATGTTTAAGGAAATGGGGGTGGGGGAAAACTTTGTTTGTCTTCTGGTATTCTGATAGCTTGTGGCTGTCTGCAGTTATGGACTTCACTGTCTGAAGTTGAACCTCCTCAGTTAAGAGCCCCAAGTTCCCATCATAGTAATGAACAATTAATTAATTTATTTAAAGAAATTTTCATTTGACATAATAGAATTCTTTACTGGTTTTTAAAAATACGTTCACACTGGCAAATTTTTACTTCCGTGAAATATAGCATTTTAGTAGAAATCCTGAGAATTTTGGTAGGGATTGCTAGTATTCAAGAACTACTGAATCTGTAATTTGGAACAGAGTACAGGAGTAAATCATTCATGACCTATACCAGACAAGCTGAGTGTTAATAAGATGACACAATTTCACTGGGTGTAGAATCATCTCCTTGAAGGCAAAAAATAATTTCCCATGAAATACCTTCTTTACTTAGGCTAATTAGATTCACATTTGAAAAATCTTCACATTTAGCAATGGCCTAATTATTTAGCCAACTAAATATATTGCTTAACTAAAGAGGCAGTCAAAAGAGGAATTACATCCTGTTATTTGTATGAAGTACATTTTTTTAACTACTACAGGAATTTGGGTTCAGCTTTATTACCACAGTTAGTCCTGTGAGAAAGTCCAATTCCAGAAGACGTGTAATCCTCGGGGAGGAGAGGAGGATGTTGAGAGAAGGGATATTAAAATGAAAAAGTAGATAGAAAAATGTAAAGGCTAAACCATTAAATTCAGTGTAACCTTACAGTGTGTTCCTATATTGTCAAAGCACCATTTTCCATTACAGGATACATGACATTGAACTCTGGAGGTTGCTTTCCTTATTGCTTTTTGACTTAAACCTTTGCTACTTCTGAACCAGATGGGTCACTTTGTCCTTTCTTTTTGTTGTAATTACAGAAAAGCCATTGTTGTGGTCTATGTTTGCCAAGTATATTTAGATAAATGATTGGTAATTTTCTCATAATGAATCTACTTAATAACCCAATCTCTTCAGAAAGTAAAGTATCTTCAGGAGCCATTTCAGTATAAGTGTTGTATGCAAAATGGTGAAATAAATTTCATGCACCTTATAAGACTTTGTTAATTAAAAGTAAATAGGGCTCTTAAGTGGAAAATGAAATTATCCTATTGCTTGAAATACCTTGATGCAGTTTTTATTACAGGTTGCATATGGTATCTGTTAGGAATTTGAGCATGGTTGGTTGTTGAATTATTGTGTGGATTAGCTGTAGTATTTGAAGGTTCTCAACTTTAAAAGCATGTGTCTGTTTCAAATCCTACATAAATTCCTCACAGTTTTTTAGAACAGTCTGTAACTCTAACCCAGGGCATTTTTAACACCACAGCTTCAAACAACAGCAGGAGCAAATCTAAAACATTGCTCTGAGTGGTTTCATAACATCATTAAAAGATTTCCATTTAATTAGATAAATTCCCCTTTTCTTTAACTTTTCAACCTTTCTCTCCTAAGCCCTACAAGGCAAAGGGTGAAAAGACTAAGTGAATTGAATTAAATATTAAAACATTAAAATTGGCAGTTTAGAGCTCATAAGGAAAAGACAGGGGAAAAAAGAACTCATGAAAAACAATATTTCATGCATATTTTAGATTTTATTTTAAGACCTTTCCAAAACTATTATGGATATTCTTAGTAAAGAAATATTATAGGCTGTGTTGTCTCCCAGGGCAGCTAAAGTTTCCAAAAGGAAGTTCAATCTGTAATATATCTTTCACATGTTATTTTAATAAAAAAGCAAATATAATTTCTGTGTTTCCACTGCTAAATGGAGACTCATTGTTTGGTCATGTTTCCCTACATCAGCAAATACATTTAGAAAGAATAAAGTAAATTTTATTATAATTTATCCTGATGTGAAACATTATGTGTATGTTGCAGTAAAATTGATTTGAGGTTGAATGTGAAAATAGCTTAGCTGATGTCTCCCAGATTGTGTCTCTATGTGTCCAGGGGTTTTTTTTACATTCATGGATTAATTGACATGTATTTCCATGTTTGCAACTTCTCATGGTATTAAGTTCTTTCATTTCTCGTCACTTGAGTGGAGAAACTTTATTGGTATTCTAGTACTGTGATTTACAGAAGTGTAAACAAAAGAGAAATTACATTTACTTAGTGTGCTGTTACCATTTCTCCAGAGCAACTTGTAATTTGTATAACAGAAGTCAAGAAAAGCTGTTCACTGCATATAAGCATTGATCTGCATTGTAAAACCAATAGGTCTTTTGCCATTGTGGGTCATTAGTCTGAAATGTGCTGAAGGAATCATAGCAAGTCTTTGTCTTTCTAATGTGTCTTACTAATTAGTCTTACTGACACGCTGTCTCTGGTATTGGTAGGAAATGGATTTCCCACCAGTGCTGTTACCACATCCAAACCCTTTGATGCCCTTTGTTAAGTACTATGCCTATGATACCACATAGGCAGCATATGTTGTTCTTTGTCTAGGTTTTGAGACACAGTGAGCACCAGCTTTTTTTAAGAACATGAATTTGGTTCAAACCATTTAAATGATGAAATCTGTTTGTTAGATTGTTGTAGAAAAGTGGTGTTGTAACTAGGTTTATTGAGGAAATGGCAGTGATGTGTAGATAGACCTTATGTAAGTGTTTTAGGCTGTAACCAGAATAAGTTCTGTGTTCCTGTAAGTTGGTTACAAGGGGAAAAAGACCAGCTAGTCTTTATGTATATAAAATGTTTGTGCAGAATTCTTGCAGTGATGTCCAGATGCCTGTCTTAACTAGTTCATTCCTTTCAATAAACAACATCAGGAGGCTGCATTCTGCTAAAGTTATATCCATGCCCTTTTTATTTCCCCACAAGAATCATGTGCCCATCAGCAGATTGTGGGATTAGAGGTGATATCTAAGGTGATGTCCTCTACACTGAGGACTTCACTGTGGAACCTCTGCCAGTCTTTAGGAAGGGAAGGACTGAAGCAATGAATTGATGTGTCACAGAGTTTACTCATCACTGTGGTACAGCCAAGAGAGGATTTGGTTTGCTGAAGTTGCATCACTGGTAACTGAGCTCTTGAGGGTCCATCTAGTCACAGAGGCTTGGGTAGTGAAGCTTCAGTGCAGAAATGGACATCACTTCCCAACATGCCTGGCCCAAACTCCTGAAGCATGTTCCAGATGCAAAATCAGAAATTAGGTTTTGAAGTGATGGGAATTAGTGCCATCTTCAGGTAAATTATCTTCTTACTCAGGCTGGAACTGATGAAAGAATTATGGACAGCTCCCATGTGGATGGATGAATGTTTTAATTCATTCAGATGTGTTGTTGCTTTGCTTATCCATACTGACAATATATTCATGTCCTCCAAAGATGTTTTCCTTGTTCCATGCACAGACTTGGTGCCTGTGACTGAGCGAGTGCTGCATGTTTGAGGTGCCTGTGTAGAATGCTTGGAATCACCAGTAATTCTGGTCGTGGGCTTGAGTGCCATGTGTTACCTGCCCATGGCTAGAGCACTGTTTCTTTTTCCTTCCCACACATATAACCATATAAGATTTTAAAGGATGGCTTGTCCCATTTTGCTTGTCAAAGGATCCTGGTTTTAGAGCTCAGTTCAGAGAGGCCTTAGTTGTCCTAACTTATGGAGGAAATAGAAGAATAGTATGAACAATTGATATTTGACTGCATCCCAAATTAAAAACTGTAAATAGCAGCAACCTATTTGGTAAGCCCAGGTTTACCAACTCTGTGGAAGCTGGACAGTCAAGGACTGCTATTTCTACTTCTTATTATAAAATGAAAGTGAACTGATTCCCTTTGAGGATTATATATGGTGCAGTTTTATATATTGATCAGTATTTTTAAATGCTTTTAAGGCTTTTAGACCAAGTGTTATCTGAGGACTCAGCTTCTCTGGTCCTTTGTGAGCTGGTAAGAGTGCTAGGGTATTACTGAATGATTGACAGGGCATACTTGTGTTTTGTCACCTACTTCTTAGACAATGCAAAAAAGAAAAGGATAGTTAATATAGAAAAATACATTTATCAGTTTTTAGTTTTTTTATAATTACTTCTAAATCTCCTTGCTTTTTTCCCCCTTAATACTGTGATAGAAACTGCAGCATCTTTATGATGGAATTGACGTAACTTTTCTGAAAACTCTGTCTGGAATTAATTTTTATTTGGCTTTTATTTTTGGCCACTCTGCATAATCTGCCATAATCTAACAATTCTTACTTTACTTCTACTACCTTTTAAAAGTTGGGGTTTTTGAAAGTTTGCATTACATGTTGTTTCTTAGGGATACAACCTGACATCTCTGGTGACTTCTCAGAGAGTCTCAAATCTCTTTCTAGATGATGTAATTGATACATCATATAAAGAATCAAAAAGAATGAAGCTCAATAACTCACAATGGCACTGTGTGATAGTTTAGAACAGGAAGTGTGGAATAACTATGTGCAGCTGGATCTACAGGATGAAATTAAATAGACAGGAAATACTTAACCAAGCTGGAATTTAACCACATCCAAAGTGGAATTTGATGTGGAAACTAGCACCTTTAATTATATGATTTTTTTTTCCAAAGGAATGCTTATGACTGTATGTGATCACAATCATAATTTTCATCTGTTGACACTGAAATTCATTGACTGAACTAAATTTTACTTCTCTTGAAATGATGTCAGGATCCTAACTGTCTTTGGTGTAACTGCCTCTGCTGTGCAGTATTTAATTATTGAATAGAAATGCTTTAATGCTTTTCCAGGACTAAATCAATAATGAGTGATTTCTACTTTTGCTGTTTGACAAAAGAATTGCAGCTATCTCCCCCTCCATTACTTCTGCTGTTTTACTATGATTGCAGCATATGGACTGACTGTGGTTCACTGTTATGTGAGTTGCATGAAGTAAAACACAGTCAAAACTGTGCTCTTTCCTCTCTGTCTCAGGAACATTCTCTATAAACTTTCACACAAATTTACTCTTTTCCATCCTGTTGTTGTAGTGCCTTGGAGCCCAATGACAGATCCAAGCCCTGCTGGGATGCTACTCAAAGAAATATTTCCTGTTGCAGAGTGTGCAGTAGGGACAGCACATAAAAATAAGAACATAGCAATGATGTTGGTCTGAGTATTCCAGAATTCCCAGAATCTCCAGTGCTAAAAGTTTTATAGTGGACCTGGAAAAGAAAAGCTTATGGGAAACTGTCCACCTGCTTGTGGGACAGAATGGGATAAAAGCAGGTAGCTAATTGTTTCAAAAGTGATGTGAGTGAGTGCATGCTCACAGATAATCTGGTTTAAGATGGGTATCAAAGACTGGAAGAGAAGCCAAATCCTGAATACTTGATTCAGGAAGGTGATGAATGGAAAGTGATTTGTATTCCTTCTTCAAAAACAGGTGGAATAAGGTGATGTCTGCTCAATTTAAGCTGTGTGACTAATAAGTAAATGAAATTTTATGGAGAAAATACTAGAAGAATTCAAGTGACAACATAAAAAAAGGCTTGAATTGAGAATGTGGTTTGAAATTAGGGATCTCAGTTTGGACAGAGTAAGGCAAGACTGTCTGAGAAAGGAGAAGAAAAAAGGGTCCTTCCACTGTCAGCTGAAATGTGTTTGGTAATGATTAACTCAAAACAAGCTGGAGGCAGAGGTAGTGTAAGGATATGTTAAACCCTCCTGTAGAACCATGTTCAGTACTATAGAAAGGGATCTTACCAAAGAGATACTGTAGGAGTTGTTAGGTAAGAGCATCTAAGAGGGAAAAGCTAGCAAAGTCAAGAGAGAGAGCACTTCAGAAAGAAGAATTTACTATGGCATAAAATGAGTGGAAAGTGAATTTGGGTTGGAAGTTGATGGCTGTATTATGGAAAAACAGTGCAATAGCCAAAAAGATGGGAGAAGGGAACTTGGAAGTCAGTGGCCATTATCGGTGGAGAAAGGGCAGGATGATGTAATAACCTGCTATTTTTATCCTCTAGCTCTAATCACTGAGAATTATAGCATAAATTCTAGAATGTGCTATTTGAAAATTAGATGTCTTTATTATGAATTATTTTATATTGTCTTGCCTTCTATACCTGTCCTTTCTTTTTCCTTGTTAAAACAGTTGGCCAATCTTGAGCTTGCTAAGTTGCACGTTATGTCACTGGTATGTTGAGGCACATGTATCAGCACAGTTCATAAATGAAAGCAGCTGGTTTCCTCTGCACTTGTGAGAATGTACAAACACACAACCAAGATCTTCAAATCCTCTGTATGCTTTGGATACAATTCCTATCCTGAAAAACCATGCTGTGATTTCAATTAGTGCAGATGTGCACCAAGCCACCTTATTGGCTCAGGAAAGAATTCTTTTGTTTCAACACTCGAACTGCTAGATCTGGTTAATGTTACCAAATAGAAAAAAAAAAAATAACGTCACACCTATGGTATTAGTCTTATACTCCAGTATCTGAAAAAACCCTGGCAGACAAAAAAAAAATGTTGTCATCTCACAGGGAAAAGCTGAATTCATACACAGGAACTGCAGGATTACTTCGACATTTTACTAGTCCCCTGTAACACCAGCAAGTCCCATAAATGCCTAATGGAAAAACAGCAGAAAATGAGATCTGCAGCAGCCTTTAGAGATCAAATTTATGTTGCTGAACACTTTTTTTCAGGTCAGGTTTAAAGGTCAGAAGAAAGTGGATAGATTAAATTTACTGATTTTGCCAACTTTGAAGGCCCCTTTTAGAGGTTTTCTGTTTCTACAGGAAGCCCCAATGTGCTTTTAGATAGTTTTCTGCAAGAACTGAAATGTATAGAATCTTTATTGTATTTTTCTCATTTGAAAAAGGTGCTCATGTAACAATACTTAGTTATCCCCAGTGTAATCTTGAGTAGTATCTGATTTAGATCCAAGATGTGTTATCATCTTGGAGTAATTAATACTTCCATTAGTAAAGTTTTTAGTGTACATTAATTTCATACAGACTAAGACTCATCTATCACAAGGCCAGTTGTGACACCACAGTGGCAAAAATGATAACCCCAGTTCATTTGCACACATTAAAATTTCTCTCCCTGTTTCTCACACAATATTAATCTCTTCTTTGTCCCAAACAGAAAAGTATCTTCCCGTGGGCATCACTAACTTTTACACTCTATGCTCCTTTAAATGGGGATGGGATGGGATGGGATGGGATGGGATGGGATGGGATGGGATGGGATAGAATAGAAGAGAATAGAATAGAATAGAATAGAATTTACTACCCTCAGTGGAGAAGAGAGAAAGTGGAGTGAAAACATCTTATCACAAGGGACTTTCTAGATCATCAGCCTCTGCAAACACTAGTTGCAAAATGAATGACTGGAAGTGGGAGGATGACTGTGGACAATATCTTCAGAATCCTAAGTAATGTGGGCATAATGCCAAAAATGTCATTTTTAGAAACAAAACACAAGCTTTTCTAAAGCATAGTAATACTACAGAAAGACAAGTTGAATTAAAAGCTTAGTTTCTCTATATGAAGCAGTGCAGAACAGGCAGCATATTTGTATATCTGTATTTTGAGGGGGTGGAGGAAGGAGGGGAATTTATTTATGTGGAGTTATTTCATCAGTCTTTAAAAGTATGGGTAATTCAGTGCAAGATTTTACAATATTAGCTCAATATCAAGTATTAATACTTCCCAATTAGAAAAATTCTGACCAGGCCTCCTCAGTGTTCCCTCTTAGGATGATCTTGAATATGTAGCAAATGCAGTTGTTCTCCAGTGTATATGACTACTTGTAAATTATCATGCTTAAACTATAGTAAATATTCACTCACAAAGCTTTTTCAAAATTACTTTGAATTGCCATTTTATTTGACTTTCTAGTGGATACTTTTCTAATACGTGGGGATTTTTTTGGACATAAGGTTTTTCAGAGTAGTCCACAATTCTATTAGTGTCAAATTGAGCAAAGACCATAGACACAACTGTTTTGGCTTTCAACTGTGAGAATTTCTTGTGTGCTTATTAACATTAGGGATGTCTTTGGAACGGGGGAATTGAGTGATATCTGTAATTATAGATTCACCAGTATCTCCACAGTGAAGTACTTTATTAGCCACTCATTAAAGAAAAGCTTTCAATATTAAGTTTTAAACACTAAAGACTGTTATTCTCCAGTTTAGTTCTTTAGCAAAGCTTCTGCTAGAATTTGAAGAGCTGGCTGTGAGGAGATCTTTGTGGCTTACATGTAGTCCCATGGGATGTATGGTAGCTTGAACTCCACTGTTTATGAAGATTTTCAAATTTAGCTGAATTCAACAGAATAATTCCAGTTTCAGGGCTAAATGAAAAATTTACTAGGATGGGAGCTTAAATAACCAAACACTCTTAGAAAAATACAGTTGCTTTTCAAACCCACAAACACAGAAGACTGCCTGAGCAGATATGGACCTTGCTGAACTAAATGGGATAAAGCTTAACACTTGAGTTTCAGCTTAAAAACAACTTGTAACAAATGTGCGCAAACTCAGGTTAAATCTGAAAATTCTCCTTTTGGAGTAGAACTGATGGGACAAATTTTAATAAAATTGGATACATCTGCAGTGGTATCATATATCAACCAAGAGGCAGACAAAGAAGTAGGAATTTATTGGAGGAATCCATCTGACTTTTCTTGTGGGCAGAATTACATCTGGCATTTGTGAGGGTGTGCCATTTCCCAGATCTTCACAGTATGTTGGCAGACTTTTTTAGCAGGCTTGGATGTTCATTCGGGAGAGCATCATCTCTGAATGGATGCATAATTCACTGTAGTAAAACCAAGGTATACATTTCCTCACAACAGACTCTTTGCCATAAGAAAAATATCCAAAGACAATTTGTAGCAGGCAGTCAGAAGAGCAGACAAAGTATTACTCTGTCAAAATGCCAGACATCCAGAAGATACGTTCTGAAAGTATCAAACCCCTCCTGGTCATCTGTATCCTCTTCTCAGGATGGAATCCTCATAGAATGATTATGGTAGTAATTCTGGAAAATTGGTAACTATCAGTGGTGTTAAATATCTGAATTCTAAAATGTGTCAGAGTCTTGAAATTGTTGAATATTTTCCAAGGGCTATTACTAGCAATGAATATTCTAAAGTTCCTTTGCTCCAAGATTATAGTGGTCAGGGATACGGCAGGGTACATGAGATGTAAGCAATTGTTGTGGAGAGCAAATTGCTAGAAAAGCAAGTTCACAGGAAGACTTCTGTAACTCCCGTGCACATGAATGCAGTTTGTCAGGAGCAAATAGGGTCAGAAGACTCTTCAGAGGTTGTTTATTACACATATACAGAAGTACTGCTGTGCTGCAAACCGTTCTCTGAAGTATTATTACTCCAAGGTTATGAATGTGCATTAGACTTAGACTTGAGTCCTGTTGCATTTACAAAGTTAAGTGCATAAACTTCACAGGCCTGAGACTCTTGTTCAAGAGAGACTCATGTAATTTCTCTGCTTCTGGACAAGGCCAGGCCTGCAGTTTCTAACAGTAATTACCTCTAGCTAAAGCTGTTATTAGCATATTCTATGATTTATGTATATCAGTTGTAAACTAGTGAGGTGTGGAGGAGGCCAACTTTTAACTGGTTCTAGTTCACGCTGGATAAAACTAGTTGAGTGCTGGCAGCAGATCTGGATGCTCTTTGTTGGGTATTAAGTGTCTAAAGCACTCATTTGGTGAAGATAGAGCCTCAAACCTTAGCTAAGTCATTATAGCCAAAAGAAATTCTTGCTATTGGAGCAGTTTGGTGTGTTTTGGTGCCTGGAAGAGGAACTTCCCATCTGACTGCATATCAAGAAAGTCAGTTTAGTCTAAACTCAAGTTCAGCAAACATGAAAATCCGGACCAGTGTCACCGTTGGTGCAACAGTGTTCATTTGTAAAAGCTAAAGTAAAGTCTAGGCCAGCATGAAATTTATTCTCCTCTTTGCATTTCAGTTTGTGCCTGTGGTGACTGATTTAAAAAATTACCCTTTTTAAAGAAGTATCCATGAAGAATAGGTAAATGTCTCAGCACAGTAAGGACCAAGTTTACCTGCACAGGAGTCACTATCCTCTGATGAACAATTTTTCAATAAGTGTCATTTGCAACTGTTGTCTGTTTCTGGTACAGAGCAACTGTGCTGACTGAGCTCAGAGGTGAGGGCGTTGTGCTGTACAACTGCAGGAAGAGCTGAATGTGCCTACATGGTTCTTTCACCTGAGTGATAGGTCAGAAAGAAAAGCTCTCCAGTCTTCCTCTTTGCATATGGAAACAATAAACATGCAATGTTTGTGGATCTTCTTTAAATAATTGATGCTGACATGTAATATTTTATAAACCAGTTATTTCCAGATATAGTTTTTTTGCTTCCAGTTTGATGAAATAAGATTTCCTTTACTACAGAATTACAGAGAATAAAAGGAAAAGGAGTGAAAGGCAGTTTGTGCTTCAGATTAGTACATATAAAGTGAACAAAGCCATCCATTGTGTTGCTTTCGTGTTACTGTTGTTAGATATTAATTTGATAAGGACAGACTATGTTAAAATGGAGACTGAAAAAAAATGCTAGAACTTTTTTTTTCCCTTGACTGCTCCATCATACATTATAATGTTTATTGTTGAGATTAAGTACTCTCTATTCAAGCAGTAACAAGTTTCATAGTGGAACAAAAGTAAGCAGCACTCACGAAATTCATTTTAACAAAAAGTATGAACAGAAAGATATGAAAACTATTGATTATGTTGTCTGTGGTGACATACAAACAAAATGATAACTTCACATCTATACAAGTGAAAGAATGGCAATATCAGATTGTGCAGAGATTAACATAAGAATCTGACATCTTTGGTGAAAATTTATAATTACAATTGATGCTTTGGTAGAGATTGGAATGAGGGTGGAATCTTGTCAAATAGTTTTTTCTGTTGTTCATGTCATTGCCAACTACTTAACCCTTTGATTATCAGTGATTATTGCTATGGATCAACATGACTGTTGTAATAAGTTTTTCTGTGATTTGTACCAGTTCTAAACATGTTTCAGAAGGAACTTCTTAAGCTTAATTTTGTTCTGCAGAAGATGTTTTAAATAGTATCATATAGATGCTGCTCTCCAAGGCAGAGTTGTGTGAAAATGGCTGATTTGTGTCTCAAACGCCTTTACTGAAGAAAATGAAAGCTCTAAATATCAGAAAATTGAAGAAATGCAAAGAATTTATTCATGACTCCTGAGCTCTAGTTTCAAGGTACTATCATCACTTCTGTTTCTTATTATTTACAGAAGTGTTTGATACCTACCACTCTATTAGATTCATGACTGGGTTGGACCATAGATGTTGATGAGGAGGCATTATAGGGACAGGAGTAAAAAGGAAATCCTTGATTTCCATAGTTAGATGTTTTGAAGGGAGAGCAAGCTCCTGTAAGTACAGAATCATCTGACTTTTCTGTAAATTAAGGCATGTCATTGATACAGATGCATAAAAATAAATCAAAAACTTGAGACAGGCATTTTCCATGCTTGAAGAATCCATGCTGCATTTTACTTTGACATGGGCTAATAATTTTCATTCCCTAAAATGAGGTTATTCTGTAACACAGATTCAAAATGTTCTTGTTTGGCTGTTTAAAAAGTAGAAATTCTGTTTATCTGGCATAAGGAAGGGATTTAAATTCTCTGAACTAAGTAGGTGATTTTGAGAGATTCCAACTTCATTTTCTTATAAAAGCACTGAAACATGAGCTCAAATGCTGGTTTTAAAAGGAGTGCTTTTTTGTTTGTCTTTGCTATGTGCCTCAAATATGTCAAAGTTATTCAGTGATAGTCTAATCCAGAAATCATGGTTATAGTGTATAAATTAGCACACAAGTTAACACTGTTAAATACATTATGATAGCTTTAGTATCCATTTTTCTTATTCTCTGTGTTTTCAGGGATACAAATTGAATGGGCAAAGATTAAAGTAAAGGGTAAAAAAGAACAGGGAACATTTTTTCATAATTAATATTCTGATTAATATTCTGTAACAGAGCTCATTCTTGTTCGAAAGACTGTCTACATATAGGGTTGTAGGCATTATTAAGATCACATTGACTTCATAATTTGGAATTCAGAGATGCTCCATGTGAAGAGGAAGGGCTGCAGAAGGATCTCAAACTCTGAGGTGTTCTAAAGCGTCTATGTGGTTTGTTTGCGAAGTGTATGCATTTTGTGGTGTTTATTTCAGGGTAAAATAGCTAATTTCTGATTGTTAGAGTACCACCTGGGAGACTCTGCTTTGAAATACTTTTTAAGCAGCTGATAGAACATCAGAGAGTGTATGATTTGTCCACATATTTTTTGTCCATACATTTCCAACACACACAGATCTAGCATGTCATAGTGTTTTACACTAATTCATGTTGCAATGGACCCCTAGAGGTTTGTTAGAGCAAATTTGAAGTTCACAGTTGCTTTATTTTCAGTCATTTTGAATATTTCCAAGGATGTTCTAATGTTTGATTTCTGTCATGAAAATTTTCTTTTTCCATGTGAAATTTCTTTGGATATTGTGAAACTCGCATGAGTTTCACAAGCAGTTTGATTTATATAATTTTAAATACCATTTTTAAGAACATGAACTCATATAAATCTCTTCTTTTTCCCTATACACATCAACATTTCAAAAGTAAACCAATTGAATTAAACCACACAAACTAATTTGGGCACTAACAAATAGAAGAGACATTGGTTCAGGGGGTTAGGTCTGACTTGTAGAAGTAGAATTGCCATGTTGGAAGTATCTCCTTGAATGTAACCTTGTTTCCATAAACTAGAAGTTTTGGAGACTTAAATGAGTCCAAAAAAGTCGCTTAATTACTAGTTAGCACTTAATTACTAGTTAGCAGTGATTTCTTAATAACTAGTTGTATTCTGCACTGTTGTTTTTAATCTGTAAATTGATTTGGAACTATAAATTCTCATTTACATGGCAGTTTGCAAAGTCCATTTTTTGCCATGCATTAAAAAATAGTGCCCATATGTTTCTACTGTTTCAGAAAAAATATTTAATGTTGCACAGTGTTTTTAAAATCACCAGCACATATTCCTACTCTGAGAAGTCTCATCGTGTTGCATGTCTGAGCAGCTTCAGTCAGTATTTCCTGAGCCCCACCCTACCACAGGAGTGCTTTAATTGGACATCTGAGATGGGCAGTGCTGTCCAGGCACAGCCAGGTGAGTGTTTGGTGCTTAACACAGCACAGCATCCACATAAGGCACCTGTGTCCTGCTGAACTCAGAAATTGCTCCTGGAGACTGAGGAGCTCCCTGGCTGCCTGATGTTTCCAAGGCAATAAAGAGGCTGTCACACATTCTTAGGGGACACAGATATTTGCTCACTGAGTTTCTGGGGCTTCCAATTCTTAAAATCATTTGACTTGTTAATTCACTGATATTCTGCATCAAGAAAGGGAAGTTGTCTGTCATAGATCTACCATCTAACCTGATCTTTTATTGATCTAAAACTTTTTAAAAAAATATTACATTTTTAATTAAATTGAAAAAAATGTGTTTGTTCTGTCATATTTCATATATCTGGAGTGTGATTTTCTCTGAAGGTGGGAAAATAATGTGACAGGAGTGGAATCAGTTTCAGATAGAGAAGCATGGAAAATATTCAGCAGAAAATTAAAACTTACTTAGGGTATTCAGGCGTCTGGAATAGAAGTGTAAAGTGAAGCACCTACTAAAGTCTCTTACTCCCCCAACAATATGACATTAAAAGAAATAACATCTTTACAGAAAATAATGTCTTAGTTGGAAAGTTTCCTCTGAGGTTATAAGATCTGGAAGTAAAAGACTTATGCTACTTTCCCTGGTGTCAGTAGTGGTCCTGCGATTAAAAGTGGGTTTCTGAGGTATGAGCTCATAAGTTCATTAGAAATAGAAACTGAATGTAAGTATTATTTGGCTCTAAAAAGCTAATAATTAGGGATATTTCACCCTTGCCCTTGGAATTTGAAGGAAGTACTTATTCAGATTATAATAATTAATGCAAAATACTTACCTAGCTCATTGTATTCAAAGTATTCTACAGGCAGTTATTATTACCCAAATTAATTTAAGTGAAGATATCTCAGTTTGGAGCTCAGCAACTGTCCACATTTTAACTATATTAATAATTATTAGAATTAGCGTAGATCCTGACCCTCATTTATTTGTGTTCAGAAACAAAACGATGTAAGAGTCTTTCTATAATGAAAATTAAAAGGCCAAGCAATAACATTAATGTTCTTTTAAATAATTAATTTTAATATGTGGAAGTGTGAGCAATAAATGTTTTATTGTAAACCCTGATGTGATAATTAATCCAAGCGATTAGGACCTAATTGCATGTTCATAGTAAATGTTATATTTGCTGTGAAAGATTTTGTTGGAATTGTGGTTCAGAGGATAGAGTTGTGAGAAGAGTGATACTTGAAAGAAATATGTAATGCACTTTCTCATAACTTCATAAACCTGAAGTTGAAAGAAGTACATCCTTTGTTATTATGGCAATTATGTTTTTAGCTCTTCTGAGTTTGCTACATTGTGCACTTAATTCTGTGCAATTAAAATTAGTGGTGCTTAAACATGAAGGTAAACATAAGGATATGTAGGCCTTTTAAAATCAGCCAGGAAGTACCTTGGGGACTGGGCGAGGTATTTGTTTTATTAATCATTTACACCTTAATTTGAAATTAATGGAAGTTCTACCATTTCATAAGGCTGGTGCTTTCTTTAATGCAAAGAATAAGTCATTCTGTGAACAGTGCTGGTTTCAGGTGCCCTGGTTGTGCTTTGGAAAGCTCTATCAAACACCAGATGAATTCAAATCTCCACTGGAGCTTTGAAGCTGGTGCAGAATTTCACTAATATATTGATGGAGTTTGGATCCCTCTTTTTAAGTTATATTTTATTTGCGTGGGTGGGTCTTTGTCTTCAGCAGAGCTGCATTTTTTAAATATACTGTGGGCATCTGTGGTTCTATATAGAGCTCAGTTTTGCCCATGGTGAGTCTGCCTTGTTTAAACAGACTCAGTTAAAGGATGAGTTAGCATTTGAATAGTGCTATAAGCTTCTGAAATCTTTTGACTTACCACTTGATCATTTCTTTTTTCTTCCTCATACCTACCATGCTACATATTTCTGATGATACGATCTTTATTAGTGAAATAATATGCTCTTTCTTTGGGGCTCTTGAAATATGTTCTAACGATGATGGTAATGACTTTGATTAATATTTAATCCCCATGCTGCTATGTTCTTATAAATTGCAAGATCTCAAAGGTAGCTGGGGGAGGGAAGGAAGGTTTCTGCTGAAGTGTTTCAGTATTAGAGTGCTTAGGGAGTGATACCTGTATTTCATCATACCTTATATCTGCTTTCAAACCTGAATTGAAGTGTAGCATTTTGAACCATGACCACATTGTTGACATTGTGAGATGGGCTTTTTGTCCAGGGCACTGGACTCGTTCTTGTGTTTGTTTGTGTTATGTGACTGTTGCATTCCTCTGCCTCACCTGGGGGTCATGACACTGAGGCCACAGGTACAGTGGTATATACTAGTACAGAGCAAGAGCTTGGTGAGACTTTTCTTCCATTTGACACCCAGTCAGTCAGTGGTGATTATCTACTAATATAAGTCATTGTTTCACTCTGAGTGTTTAACCTGTATTCATAAAACAGAACTTTGTGCTGATATAAGCACATTTAATTAAGCAAATACTCCTATTTGTTCTCTTCTTGTTCAAGGCTATTTTAATAAGCAAGAAATGGGCTTGTTTAAAGTATTTACTTAGAGAGCTTTCAAACTGAGAATTAACTGTCTAGAGAATTAGAAATTCTCTATGCATTTGTAGTTACATAGATTCTCTCAATTTACTAATATACTGTAAATATTATGTACACACCAAACTTGTATGAATTCAACATATGGTTGATGTTTACATAATTTATGAGATGCCACATTATATTAATGGAACTAACCATATAAAAAAAAGCAAATGTTGCACTATCATCGAGGGCCTAAATTAGCCATACCTTATTCTGTGCTTCTTGAAGTGCTTACTTGCCAGGACAAGGATCCTGGGATTGTGCTCAAAATTTTGGCAATTAAGATTGAAAACCAATTATCTCATGGTTCCAAACATCATAAATAATATTGATGCCAATTTTTAGACTTCTGGATATTGTTTAATTAAACAATAAAAAGTATGTCCAAGTCTACTTTTTGGTCTAAACACAACATAATCCTCATATTAATAGATGAGTTAGACAAATCTAATAAAAGGTTATTTTAAAGGGATGAAAGGTGAAAGAAACGGTTTCTCTCTTTAATCAGCAATTTAACAATTTTTTAAGATGCATGGCTTTCTCAGTAAGGGTTAAATTGGTTTTCAATGAAAAAAAAGTGTGGTAAAGTAGTTCTGGGGTACTAGGAGAAATGAAGTGGCTTGCTCTTTATCATAGCTGGCTTGATTTGCTTATATTTTATTGATAGTAATACCCTATACTCTATAATACCTTTCAATACAAAATTTCAGTCGTTTCAGTTATGTTAAGTAATTAAACCTCCCACTGGTTCTGCCAATGGAGGTGTATTTATCATTATAACTATTTTGCAAGTGGATAAACAGAGGCAAAAGAGGTTGAATTATTAATCAAAGTAATAAAATCTCTGGGCTCCTATCTCCCTGATGATGTTTAGTACTTCTTCCAAAATTTTGTTAAAAAGTCAGTATAATTAAATGCATACATCTCACTCCATGAGCTTAATAAACTCTTGTAAAACTATATACTGAATTTGAGAGAGCATATTTGAGAGGTGTTTTTGTTTTACACAGAGGGGCCAACTTAAGGAAGCATTGCCAAACCAAATTCTTAAGCTCATTTTGGCAAGATAAATTAAGATCTTAACTAACTTTGTAGGAGAATTTCTTTATTTGGAATGACATTTCTCTACACCAAAAGTAGTGATATTACTGCTCTCTGGCACATGTGTTACACCTCATTATTGAAGTTCTCATCTACACTGTGAGTACACATCTCCTGAGCAAAGTCACACAATTATTTTGTCTTGAACATGGCTTAGAACAACTCCTGGAGAATGCTGAGTTTAAGCAATAGTAATCAGAATTGAAAAATATTTCCAAACTGATTAAAATTAAAAATACATTGGTAATATACGCATAAAATAATTGTTTTCTTTAGCATGCAATGCCAGATATTGAAAGTTTTCTGCTACTGATAGATACAAATATGGCAACAATGATAGTTCACTTCTCAGCAACAAAGAAGCTGTTCAAGTCTGAAAGCAATCCTCTCCTTCTGACATGTTGGCACCATCATAGAGGAAAATGTCACGGTCAATATAAGCACATTTACTGACAGTTAGGTTTTTTCCTAT
Organism: Toxostoma redivivum; assembly: GCA_013397375.1. Taxonomy (NCBI): domain Eukaryota; kingdom Metazoa; phylum Chordata; class Aves; order Passeriformes; family Mimidae; genus Toxostoma; species Toxostoma redivivum. The sequence continues at coordinate 862,426 of VXBI01010007.1, forward strand.
GTTCCTGAAAACTGTTTGAAACTTGGCTTTTATCAAAAGCAGAAACACTGGCCACTCAGAATGATAAAACAATAGTTTATGGCTTAGTCATTTTCCAGTTATAAAGCAATACTTTCATAAAAATAAACAAGGCATACAGGAACAAGCCAAAACAATTACTCACAGAAATTGTTGCATTCTTGCTGTCCTTGCTTCCTGATTTAAAACAACTGTCTCCAGTAAGAACTGGACAAAAAGCAGCAGGTTTTGTTTCACTAAGTAACTACTTGCTGATCACTGAGATCACTGAGATAAGATTTATCACTGAGATAAAATATAGTTCAGAACTGCAATTGATATTGTCTAGGTACTTTCTAAATTCCTAAATTACCATTTACAGGAAGAACAGGTACATAGATTAAAATAACGTTCATGTATTTCACTAATTTAGAGACTGAACATTTCCCAAGTGGATTGTTGTAAAGACCTTTGTCCTTTCTAGAGAAAGCAAAACGCTACTTTAAAGCCACAAGCACCTTTATTAGTAAAGGTCATGTTGCTTATTTAATTTGTAGGGGTTTGCTAATTATTTCTGGAGGGTTTTTTACCCATACTGTGAGTATTTTATTATCTGTATCATCATGACTATTCTGTTGTAGCTCAGTAAGGAAAATAATTTAACAACAATTTCAAGCAGAAACAGGCTGCAAGTATAAATGGTCAAAAGTGAGAGATTTGAGAGGTAAGAGGTCAATAAATCTGCTAAGTTGACAGTCTTGCACATTCCAAATAATGTGCTCAGATGTTTCAATGTTAAAGGTAGTTTTTAAATTGCTCCCTGCTCTTTTAAACTCACATAAGTACTAAGAGATGAAGAGCTTTTTGCTCTTCAAGAAGATTCCTTCTGGTTCCTGTTCTGAAAGAAGATTTCATTGCCATGTCTCACAGTGGGTGGGACATGGACTGCACCCCATCTGTGCTCCGGCAGTTCAGAGACTGGAATACAAAAGTCTTTCAGACTCTTCTGGTTGTAAGAGCACCTGGAAGCCTTGTGTAAGTTCTTCCATCTGGAGCAGTTACCTAGTGGTTCATTCTCCAGCTCAGGAATTGCCATGTGTTCAGCCTCACTCTTTCCAAGCCCTGGTACTTTTATTAGACTGCAGCAGATGAGACTGATGGCAGAGCAGAGCTGAGGGATGCCTCTCCTGCCCAAGTGTGTGGCTTCAAGCTCTCTTTGTGTGCAAAATACACAAAACTTAACCAGGTCCAAAAGCTCTGACTTGGTTGTGTCTGTCAAGTAACGCAGCAAGTTTTTTGGCACCTCAGCACTCTCACTCTTTCACTGGAACTGCCAGCACACTTGAAGTTAGATGATTTCTGTAGGGCTTTACTGAGTCGTGGTATTTATCAGAACTGTCACTACGTAACTGTCAAGCTTTCTGTGTGGCTGAAAAATTCCACCCTGTAGATGGATGAGAGTGTGATGTCGTCATAATTGCATTTTTATGTAAATGCTTGCTATAAAATAATTTTGGATTAAATGATGTGTTCCTTTCCTGTTGGCAGAATATAATTTGTCTTAAATTGCAGCAGACTGTTGTATCTGTTTTTCTGAAAGTAAAATATTTTGATTCACACTTACGATTTATTGATTTTACATTGTTACCAAATGGCTTTCCCAAATCAGCTCAGAATACCATGGTTCAAAATCCTGTCATTCATATGATAAAGTTATTTTCATGTAATCCACTCTGCAAATGGGAGTGGCAAGGAAAGTGGAAAAGCTAGAAAGAAAGAAATGCATTTTAGCAGGTACTTGGTTTGAAAGCAATCCTTATTTTTACTATCTCTGCATGTTTTTTGGGGCAATATTGCTTCTTTACTATTAAACAGTAATAAATACCAAATTGCAAGGCTGTTTCTTATAATCTTGCCCTGCTTTTGTTTGGAAATACTCAGAAAAAAGAAATCTTGATCCTGATTGTGCAAACATTCCATGTGTGTAATCCAGATGAATTAGTGAGCACAAACTCAGCGTAAGGCAAAGCATCTCGGCTTGGACAGAACACCTTTTACAGAATTGCATACACCAAAGCCAGAGTTGTGCTGGTTTCATGAGGTCACCTCTTCAACACTCTGTTTCTGTGCTGCTGACACTTTTGACACCCTTAATTTGCTGATTTCACATCTGCTATAGCTGGTGCTGTAAGAGCTTAGTGTAGGTCACAAGAAACCTTTTGGGTCTGTGTGTGTGATAAAAATGAGTGAGGTGGCTTGCAAGACAAATTACTGGTGTGTAAACTCACCAAATCCTTCCAGTAATGCTAGTGTCTACAAAAAAAAAAAAAAAAGACATGAATATGAAAGACTATCCAATATTCACAGTACCCTGGCATATCTTATAAGATGCATGAAAGAATTCCTGAATATTGTAGAAGTGACATTAATATTATATTCTCTGTTGACTTTGTCCTCTGCTGCTGTATACATCTTACTGAATTTTAAAAGTTCTTAAGTTAAAAACAAGTGACTGTATCTCCCACAGCCATGAGTCTGCAATACATTAATGTATTTTTCTTACTTCTTCCTTTTTGTTTCTTTCTATTGCACAAGGAAAATGTTTTTTTTTTCTCCACCAAAGGAAATAAAAATTCCCTTTGTATGTATTTAAATCAAAGGACTGCTTACAGTGCCTAAGAATGATCTTGATTTGTGCATGTGCACATACAAACATGCATATACGTAATTCAGCCTACCATCCTGTTTTCCTGGTATGTGTTTTGGTTCAGCCTTGCTCTCTGGCTTGTGGTATAATGGTACCTTCCTCCTGGCATAGAAAAGACACTCATTACATTTTGAGCAGCAGAAAATAGTAGCACATCATGAAGCAGTAGCATCTGGTACACTCTATCAGCACATGCCAAAGGAATGCTCTGTGCTGCTAATATGTCTGATAGCCTTTCATGTTTTATAGGTTTTCTTAGTGTACAGTATTCCTACCGTTCCCCTTCTGTGACTGCACTGCCCAATTGTCACACATCCTTCTATCATGCAATCATCAAGGTTGGAAGAGTCCTTTAAGAACACCAAGTCAAATCATCCACCCAGCACTACCACTGTAACCACTAAACCACATCACCCAGCACCAGATCCTGATGCCTCTTAAACACCTCCAGGGTGGTGACTCCACCACAGTGCAACCTATTCCAATGCCTGACCATCCTAACAATGAAAAAAACCCTTTTAATATTTAATTTGAGTCTCCCCTGTCTCAACTTTAGGCCATTTCCTTTTGTCCTCTCTTTAGCCACAGAAGAAACCTGTCCCCACTTCGCTGCAAGCTCCCTTCATGCAGTTGTAGAGGGCAATGAGGCTCCCCTGGGCCTTCTCTTGAGACAAAACAATCCCAGGTCCTCAGCCATTCCTATAAGACAAGGTTTCTAGATCTTTGTTGAGCCTTGTTGCACTTCTCTGGACACACTCCAGCACCTCAGTGCCCTTCCTGAAGTGAGGGGCTCAGAACTGAAGGCAGTACTTGAGGTGTGGCCCCACCAGTGCCCAGTACAGAGGGACAATCACTGCCACACCATTCTTGCTACAGGCCAAGATACCATTGGCCTTTTTGGCCACCTGGACATACTGCTGGATCATATTGAGCTGGTTGTCTACCAGCATCCCCTTCCTCCACAAAGATAGATACATACACAGTAATTTCATTTTTCTGTGCAATGTACATTTTCTAGGATGTTGAAATTTCTGTTTGTTAACTGTCTCATCCTTTGATTAGAGGTTTTTTCCTCATGGTTGTTTTAAGTACCTTTGGATTTTGAGGGTAAATAGGACCCCAAAACTCTCTGTTGTAGCCTAAGATGTGTAGGTGGGTATAGAATACCTTCTGAGGAGCCTTTTAACCTTCTTGTTAGTGGGAATAGAACTTCCTACTGGTGAGATATAAAGTCTTTTAATCCAGTGATACAGGATGCACTTATTCTTCCACCCAAAACTAATGTTGGCTGACAGTTAATTGTTACAGTAGGTAAGAGTAGGTGGCTTAGGCATTCCTTTGTATTCATCTGTCTGGACCAAAAGCAGTGGCAGCTGCAAGAGCCTGCAGGCTGACTTTCTAAGGAAGTCACAGAGCAACTTTGCTCTGAATCCCAACAAGATATAAGAAAACCTGGAGTTTTTAGGGGAATTCATTCCTGTACACAATTGTAGCATGCCGCAGTAGGGTGGCCAGTGGCTTCTCTGGTTGTAATTTAAGTTTAGGAAGCTGGGTTACTGTAACTACACTGGTCATAGCTGCATGGAATTCCACTAAAAGTAGAGACAAAGTTAATTTAAATACCTGAAGAGGAGGGTTGAATTAGGCTTCTTTAAATCCATATCTGTTCAGGTCAAATTTTATTTTCTCCCTGCTTTGTTAATTCCATTGTGTAGATTCTACTGCTACAATTTTGTTTTGCAAAGAAATGTTATACTTGGAAAATAGTTGTCATACACAGAACTCTTAATTTCTAGATGTTTTAATGTCAAACAGTTATTCAAATAAAAATATAAACAAAACCATGGAAGAATGCAATTAAATGGCAGAAGTGATTTTTAAGAAACCCAGAAGACAGAGCTGTAGCCTTTGAGATTTCCTGGCCTTTAATTTGCAGGATTTAAAAAGCAAACTCTCCTATCTGTGTCTCAGCACTTTTATGTTGCCTTTTCCGAGGAAAAGGGAGTTGGATGCAGGCCTGAGTTAGATCTCATGGGGATAGGGTTCTGTGCCTTAAATTACAATCAGATGTGTTTTACTTCAGATGAAGTTTTCAGCCTAAAATTGGTAAGAAGCCTAATTATTTGACCAGGTTACTATTTATGTAGACCATTGTAGAGCAATCTGTCATCTGTCCAGAGCTGGCAATATGTCATCCTTGAAAGATTTTTATTTTGTGTTTGGAACAGTTTTTTTTAAAAAGCCATCTCTCTGTTCATTAAATAAAAAACTAAAAGATGGTAGATATTGCTATGGAAATGAGAAATTATATAAACTGTTCATTTTAATTCTTCAGAATGTAAAATTAGCAAAGAAACTTGAGTGTTTACAAGCTTCCAGTCCTTCAGGGTACTGACTAGCTCCACAACATGCATAGGATTCTTGTGGCCTTTGGACTTGGATTGTCAACTAGCAAATCACGCCCAGATTTTGAAATCAATCATGTATTTTTTAGATTGAAGATTGTGGAGTAACGAGAAATAAATAGATACACTCTCAAAGTAGTCTTTAATCTGGAGACATATCATTTTTTCTAGTGATTAGAATGCCTAAAATGATCTGATAACTGAAGTATGCAGAATGAAAATACAGCTATTCTGTGATTCAGAAGCATAATCATATGGAAAACTGGAAGATAAGACTGTGCCACTATTACATATTTTGGAGTGTCATGGTGGTGAGGTTATAGATAGGATTGAGATGGTGTTTAATTTGTCAGACCCTCCTCAAAGTTATTTGTTACTGTGCCTTAGACATTATCTCTGGCCTTAAATTTAACACTTGCTGCTCATGCTTGAAAATTGCTATTGTTCACTGACTTTAGAGACAAGTTAGTAAAATAAGTTTTAGAATGATAAAAACAAAACATGCAGAATTTTTTTAATTAGTGCGAAGTCTGAGCCTTTGTTTAATTAGTAGATTAATGAAACTGTAGGGGAACTTTACTGGAACGTGTGGTTGGGGTAACCATCTGCAATGCTAAATTCAAAATGGCAGCCTTGGAATTGGAAGTTGGTACTACTTAACTGTTGATGTTCTGAGTACTTTTGGGAAAAAGGAAATGTGTGGAAATATGAAAACTCCTAGTTTTTTTTCTGCTAAACAGTAACAAGTGCTACAAAGTGAGCATTTTCATTGTAAACAAGGTAATAGTGTTTAAGGTAAGGGATTTCATTAGTCTCCTAGCTATGTATAGAGCCATCAGACTGGACTTTGGAATTAAGCGGATAGTCTGATTGACTCTAGTACTCTAAAGAGGCATGTAGAATTATTATACATCACATTTTAAGATATGAACATTAGTCTTAGCTGCCATGGGAAAGTATAGTCCATGGAATGCAGAGGTAAGGAGTTACACATTTAATTTTGAAATGCTGTGATTCTAGGCATATGCAGATTGTTTGTCACCTCTTTAATACCTTAATGGAAAGGCAGTATTTCCCAGAAGTTTTTATCTGTGCACGTGTATGACAAATGTGGGTTGGGAGAGACTTTACAGAAATAGCATGCTTCATGTGGTACCTAATATAAAATTAGTAACATACATTGATTTGTTTTGATGCTTGCAGGGATTCTTCCTGACAGTGTCACCAGAAGCAGTATTAAAAGTGGCTGCTCAGGCTTCTGCCAACAACAAGATCTTCAGCTTGAATCTTTCTGCGCCATTTATAAGCCAGTTCTACAAAGAGCCAATGATGAAAGTCATGCCTTACGTGGATGTTCTTTTTGGAAATGAAACGGTGAGTCTTAAGAGAGTAATGGAAGTATTCGTATCTCTTGCACTTATGTGTTGTGTCTCAGCCTGCTTCCCTGGGACATAGCCTCAAGCGTGCCAGAGGAGGTTCAGGGTGGATATCAGGAAAAATTTCTTCACTGAAAGGGTTGTCAAGCATTGGAATGAGCTGCCCAGGGAGGTGGTAGAGTCCTCATCCCTGGAGGTGTTCAAGAAAAGACTGGATGTGGCACTTAGTGCTGCAGAGCCAGTTGATGGGGTGATGGTCAGTCAGAGGTGATGATCTTGATGGTCTTCCAACCTTGACGATTCTGTGATTCATGATGCTCCTTTTTTTATAGAGGGAATCTGACCATGTGAGGTGTCACTAGAGAGTTAAATCTATGGTCACTGGACTGGGATCTTTCAGTAGATGCCAAATATGTCACTTGACCTGTTGGAGGTTTACAATTTGCTCATTCTAGCAGGAAATACCCAACACGTTGGTGCTGTGTAATAACTGTCCATGTGCATAATGTCCACCCCAAATTTAACTCTGCTGGAAGAAAACATGTAAAGAGCTACCACTGATCTCCTGTAACTTGATTCCTTACCCATAGTGCTGCTATTAATTGCATTTTTCTGTGATGAAGATGACTCTTTAGGAGAGAAGTGGGAGGAGAAAACTAAGAAACAGAGTTGGTTTAAAAGGTTGTCATTGATTCTGTGGTAGATGGAGTGGCAGCCCATCAGAGGAAGGCTTATCTTTGTGTAAGTTGGCAAACAGATTGCATGAAATTCTGCCTGGAAGTTCATGTTAATAGACCAAATTAATTCTGATTTCCCTCATCATTTTTGATTTTTCTTCACTTTAGAAAATGTTCTTAAATATTTATTAGTTTTCTCAGCAGGAAAAGGTTGAAAAAAGCCTTGAAATATGTGACACACTTAAATGAAATGTGGGTTTGTCACTCAAGATAACTACATGAGTACAGGAAAATTATGGAAAAGGAGCTTATTCCTGTCAGTGGTTATTTCTGATTGTCACACAGGGACTTGCACCAACACAAGTCGGTTTTTAAACTATTGTCCACATGTCCACAGAGGGCCTAGCATTGTTATAGATACAGGACTTTAAAAAAATCAAAAATACTTATTTTTAAAACAAAGAAAATTGTGATATTTTTAAGTGCGGTGGGCTAAGGGGAACCTTGTTAACCAAAGTTTACTATACAGAAGAAGTATTTTCCAAACATGTTCTTGCTATTTCCAACTGTTACCTTTGTGCATATTTCTTGATACAGTCCTCACAAAGATGGTATTGAGTGTTTTTATTTAATAGCAGTATAATCTCGACACAAAATCCTGTCAGATTTCACAGATTAAGTAATACCAAGTCTAGATCATTTTGGAGTAGAAGAGCTTCATAGAAACTTCTGGGATTAAAATTTGAATTTGAATTAAAATTAAAATTTGAGCAATATGAATATTGCTCCACTGACCTATTAGGATAATTCAGATCATAGTGGTTCATTAGGTGCTATTTTTCATAGATAGTTATTATTTTGTATTTTATAAGCAGTAGCCCATGATACAGGTAACACTCCCATTTCAGAAATTTTATTCAGACTAGGTTAATTTCCTCTGTCATTTCAATTTCTTATGGTATTATTCACCTGCTGTCAAAATTATTGTGTAGTACTGTTGTGTTTGTTAAAGTTGAAAGACTCCCTGCATTTTCTGTATATAATTTGTGAAGCATTTTGGTGTCTTTCAGGATAAAAGATAACTATTTAAACTTAAGCGGTGGCACAATGTATATAATACTTCAGAGTACCAGCTTCTTTGTTACTTACACTAACCATGAAACCCTGGGCATTTTTTAGTCTCAGCTTCCTGCTGGCTATTGCTGCTTTGGAGTTGTTGAAATGCTGTTTGCAGTGGTTCATTGTCTTGCCTTACTGTGTGACTTGAAACCATGCTCTTGGCATGATGTATTTCTAGCTTTAAGTAGCTTTTGTGTCTTCTCATTGTCAGTATTTCTGCTCTCTGCATATGGTTTTTGATAAAGAGTAGTTGCAGAACTCAAAGCTCAGTCTGGCATGTTCTGCCTTCTGGTAGCTTCTGCCCTTGGTTTTGGTGCTTTTTCTTTCCTCCCATTAGAATTTCAGCTATAAGCACATTCAGGATTTTTTTTGTGTTTGTATATCTTGATGGGCCATGAATCACTTCAGCTAGCCAACACCAACTTTTTGTCCATTTGGTGTGATTTCCTTTTGCTTTTTTTTTACGTTTTCCATCAGTGCAAGTGTATAAGTTAACAAATAAACAAGGCATACTACATTGTGTTGTTGTTACTTCATTAGTACAAACAATACTCTTAGACACAATTTTATTCTTCCCTATATTTATCTTCACATTATAGTCCAATAAAATTCTATTGTTAAGCACTGAGCTGTTTATTTTTTGAGTAATACAAAAACATCCAAGTGCTGCAAAATTCCAAATTGCTGCCATTCCTAAACTAAAAACAATTGGCAAAGTGATTTTAAATTACATCTTCTACTTAAAAATTTACATCTGAATGGAGATTGGTTATTTCAAGTTTCAGCCAGATGGTAATTAAAATGGGCAAGTTATAAACCTCTCAGAATAAATATTCTAGTTTTGAATGTAAATGCCAGCATACCCTTAACTGCAGTTTAGACACTGAATGCTGTGGTAACAGCTCAGTATATGTATCAATTTCAGTATCAACTCAGTGACCAGTGATGTTTTGATAACTTATTTAAATCTCATTTATAACCTACCTCAACATTTTGTCTTTAATTTTTTGTATTTATTAACAGTACTTCATATAACAAATTTAGTACAGAACATTCAGAAAAGGAATAATTATGGTCATTGCAGCTAACCAAGTAGAGCCATTCTGCAGTCATTATCTAGCAATACATGACTGAAGAACTTGATTATTGTCATTGCTTTTAATTTTTATTAAATTAAGGTTTTTTTAATAGTGTCATTTTGCAAATGGTTCTTAGCAGTAATACCTTCCAAGCTACCATAATCACTGGATAATTAACCTGCCAGGATTAAGCACACTCTACTTTGCCTCAGGATGCTTAACTCTCAAATAAGGTCAATTATCTCCTGATGAAAACTGCTTTGTCACAAGTTGCTGCTTAATTCGACTGTAAAAGCTCACCTTAGAATACATATTTTACAACTCAGAGTAACTTTCAGTAACAGAATGATCAAAAGAGTGAAAGCTTTGAAAGCAACATCTTTACACAGAGTTGTAGAAAGTTTCCTACACAGCAATTATTCTAGGCAAGTAAAGGAGACTAAATTTGTATGTATAACTTTGCATTTTCCTGATTAGGGCTAAATGTTTATATACATGAAATACCCATCCCATCAAAGGCAGTAATGGGCACAGGAATCTGAATTCAATTTCCAGTCTCCCCAAAAGATGTGAGTTACAAAGGCATCTCCTCAGGGAAGGAACTACCTTGGGGGAGCAGTCTATATATTTTTGCATGTGCACCTGGATAGCAGTTTCTTCAGGATTTAAGGGACACTGCAAGGCTTTCACATGGTTGATCTTCACATCTGGCACCAGTTCATGACTCAAAGGAATATTTGTTGATATTGATGTGGTAAAGATCTTCTGGGTTCTCTTGCTGTGTGTAGGCAGGGCATCACTGGAAAATTTCAGAATTCAGAAACTTTGGAGTTATAGTTATTGAGCTTTTCATCTAGTGCTTTACAACAAAAGCAGTAAGCCAATGATGTAACTTGTGGTGGTCATCGTACAGCGATCTGTAGAGACTGAGGAGGTTACGTAGAAGAGAAATTGTGAATTTTTTTAAAGTACAAAATAATAAAGAAAACAAAGATAAGAATTATTCTTTAAAAAATTACCATCTTCCTCTCTAGTGTAAAGAGCTGTTACTTCTAAACACCCAGTCTGAAAAAGTTAATTACAGGATTATAAGCTGAAGTTTTGCAAAGACAGAACATCTGTGAGCCCATTGAGAAATTGCTGCTGGAGTGACAGCAAATGTGCTGAAAACAGGTTGTGTACAAGACTTGTACATTATAAGAAGCAATGACAGTAGCTTTAGTGGTGGTTCTAGAGTCCTGAGCTTTAAAGAGATTAATGCCTTTGAATGGAGTAAGATATCAAATGGGTCTTGTCATCATTTCCTTTTCACAATTGTACTGGAATAGTACATTGTGCCTCCTTTATTTAAAATATTTTCAAATGAGGTTTCAAACACTAACAGAAAGATCCCTGCAAATGTAGGTTGTTTGGACAACAACTTTTAATATCCTTTGTAAGCCCTTATAAAGGCAAGTCTCCTCAATGACATGGAGAATTCTCTTCAATGCCAATGAAAAACAGTAAATATAAAATTGAGGGTTTAGTGGGATTTTGGTGAGATTGGTGTGCTCCTCATTTTGAACTTGCAGGCAGTCTGTAGTTTTGTGCTTATTTTAACTGAGGGAGGGAATGGGAATTCTGGTAAGTTTTCTGGCATAAACTGTGTTCAACACACTAGGATTTATACCTAAATGCCAGTTTCCAAACAAATTTGTCTATTCCTTTGCTGTAAACTCTCACTCCACATAATTTGATATATTACATTAAGATATGACACTGAGAACAACCTTCAGTTCCACCTGCAAATTTCCTCTGCTGCATTTATCACCTGGGATCAGATTGATACCTGCAGGCTTAGGAATCTGCCCACAGAAGAATCTTGAATGAGACATAATCACTTCTGTAAGATAAATGAGCCTCATGGTGATTCTCTTCAAACTAGTGTGCACTCATAAGGGCATGACTGAATTGATTTGAATTTACACAGTGCAATTCCTACTGTTTCTAGACCTAGCAGATAGCTTTCCACAGCCACGAGTGTCATTTCGTGCTGGTGAGTTGTCTGATTTTGGGACAACAATTAAGAAATAGGAGTCAGGAGAAAAAATAGGTAGCAGATGTAATTTGGTGTATGGAAGAAGGGAAATACAGTTTGACTTTCAATAAGTAATGAAAGGGAGACCAACATTTCAGTCTGTTCTTCAGTATCAGATGGGACTAAGAAGTGAGGAACATAGAAAAGGATAGCTAGTCATGCCATAAATATCACTAAGTTGATGTTTCTGTTTGAAGTATTTTCAAGTAAGCATTTATAATTATTTTTGAATGTTGAAAATGATTATTGAAAGGCAAATAACAGATGGTATTTAAAACTGGGTATCTTGAAGAGGTTCACTTTAGTGCAGCTAACTTGCATGTATGTTATGTAAAGGGTTCAAGAAACATTTTCTTTTTATCTTACTGGACCTGGTCTATATTGAGGTTATTTTCAGTCACTGGTTGTTGGCAAGCTATCATCCTTAAGAGTTCAGCCTTTACCTTCTACATTCACTTGGAATTAAATTTTCAGAAACATTCAACATCTTAGATGACATTAAGTTGGGTGCTAGTGTTTTGCATTTCCATTTATATAAAGGTATTTTCTTTTTCATTGTGCTTTCAGTTCTCAGAAACTTGCCCCACAGGTGAGGGTAATTATCTTCAGTTCCTAGGCTGGGTGAGAGACTGAGGTTTGCAGTTCCCTACAGGGAGTCTGTGGTTGAGTTAAAAATCGTAGTCAGATATTCTGACCCAGTTTATTAAATACACATGGGAAAATATTTTGTAAGGAGACAGCTCATCTTCCCTTCTATCTTAGCAGGTAGAGGCTTTTAAGGTCATCTGTGCTTGTGTTTGCCTTTCTAAACTGCAGTAAACAGATAGTATTTCTTTTTATAAATCCTACATTTAAGATTTCTGCAAGGTCTTTGGAGGGAGCCTGGGAATTAAAAATTGTAATTCTGAATAGAGGAAAAATAAATACTGTTTTTCTTTGATGTTTTTGTAGAATTTTGATGCCTATTTCCTGCGGTAGGTGTTGTGTTTTCAATTATAAGACAGCTATGGTGTTGTAATATTGCTCCTTAATTCATACAATTAACTTTCTCAGTAGTGGAATATTTAATAAATTGTGGCTATCTGAAAAATGAGAGGGTCTCTAGCACAAGGGAGATTGATAATGTTAGTGGCATGTTGTAAAGATGTGCTGTGGGAAGGATGCTGAAACAGCCCAAGGCTATTTCAGCTGCAGACACTGAATCTGCTTCTTCTTCTCTCCTCTTTTTTTCCCCCTTTTTTTCCCTCCCATGTGAACTGCAGTGGCTCTCTAAGATAAAATGCTTTTAAATCATTTCCCAACCTTGCAGCCGTTTTTGATAAAAGCCCTGTTATCTGAAATTATATGAATCACTGTGGAGTTAACCATACCTTTTACAACAATATATTTTGTTGTGATTCATTCTGTCTCAATTAATCATCTTATTTATCTATATTGTCTCAGCTGCTGCACTGAAATTCATGAGTAATAAGCAAGTAATTATTTTAGTATAGTTTACCTAGGACATTATGAATGAAAGGAAAATTGAGAGCCAAGTATTTAAATTTATATTTAGTGCTGCTTTCAGCTAATGTCTAGCTATCTGAGCAATTTAGGTACCCTATCTTGAAAAATGTCTTTCTTGTTTCCCGTTATGGTAAACAAGCAGGTATTTAGAAGCAAAGCTTATACTTTCCAACAGACTTCACTTCTTAAAACTAAAAATATTTTCTGGTAGTCTCTCAGAATGCTTAGGGATATTTATCCTTCCTTATGCTATGCAGTGTTGAGACACTTTTAAGACTGTGAATACTGGAAAACGCACAGCACAAGACAGAACACGTCCTTTGAGAGAGGAGGCAGATTCCACTGCATTTCAGCAGCTTGTGTTTTACTGACAATGATTGATAACCCTTTTCACTTTGTAGCACTTCCCAGAGCATCTCATAGCACTTCATAAACATGAAAGCTTAGAATAAACCAATAAGGTGGGTGTGTAATCTTGACTGTTTTACAGGTGGACAATTGAAAGGTTATTTGCCCAAGGTCATACAGCAAGAGCAGAGCATGGAACAAGCAAAATTGAATTCTAACTTTTTTCTTCAGTTAAATGTCCTGAAATGTGTTAAGCTGCTGAATACATTTTGGACAAAACTCACCAGTCTGAAGGAAAAGACCTGTACAACCTGACTTTCAGTTTTCAGTATCAAAAGTCTTTTAAAGGTAAACTATATATGCCTTTTAATACTCAGTTCACTAGGGCAAAAATATATAATATATANGTATGAATAAAATTGAGTTGCACAGTTGACACGAACAAGAAGAATAGAGGCTGAAATGTTCACAAAATCTTCATTAAATCAGTGTAAATTCAGAACTTTGCAATTTCACGGAGATATTTGCAGATAACAATGTAGGTGAAAAATATGTTACAATAAAGTTTTGTTTTCCAATCCAGCTAAGGTTATTCAATGCTGCCACATTTCAAGCCCTATTTGGGGCAGATGTAGCCAGTTTCTGATTCAGAGTACTGTTAGGTTATGCTAAAGCCTCTTATGCCAGCATGTGCTGGAGATTCTCCCCTTGCTACAGATGGTCCTTGCAGTGGATTGGAAGGCTGCAGTGCCATGTTATCCCCATGGACAGCATCTAAGTATGAGCTGGTGCAGACCTCTCTCACCTGCCCTTATCACATGACATCATCTGCCCCCTTTACTCAGATTTAGCAATTTTACATCCAGAGCAAGAGTGGGTTCTGTTTGGCCAGACCACTGTTAATCACTGAGCTGGTCCAGCTTTCTCAGACAACACAATCACTAGATCTGATTAGATGAGAGGGTAATGCACGGTGGTACAAAGGACTTTGAAAGCCTGATAACCTCTCTGTTTCATCAGATACAAGCAGCCAATTCTGTTAGGGTCTCCCAGGCAATACAGCAAAGAAACAGTCATTGACTGAATTAAATGTTATTATGCATGGATAAGTTGTATATTAGCTGTAAATGTTCTTGGACGGAGGTTTTTATATAAAAGAGACAGTTTTTATTTAAAGAATATGTATTGCTGCTTCCTGTGCTTATTAATTGAAGCTTGAGCAAAGGGTTCTTGAAAGGGAAGAAAATGGAAGGATAGTAAGGAGACAGTAGTAGGTCCATGCTGATGTTCAAAATCTTGAAAACGTGGTTTGGGGGTTTTGGAATAGAATTGGCAATATCTTTATTATGTTAACCTATTTTTCTGTACTATTGCATAGCACTATTTTTTCAAAACTGCAGTTTCAGCCTTGTTCTTTCTCTCATGTTATCTTTCTCTGTCAACACCTTCCTTCGCTCTGTTTATATAGCTCATACAATATTTTTATTCCCTCAAGAGAGTTTCACATCTCATTATAAATCTATTAGCTAGTTTCATTTTTCTGGCTTGCTTCAACAAGGAAGAGCAAAATTAGGCATTTGAGCCCTGTCTTCTTTCCAATTAGCTACATAATCTTCTGTTACCGGGATTCCTTCTGCAGATTTTATAAGAATAAATTTAACCCACTGATGTTTCCTTAAGACTATTGAAAAGTTGCTATGTATAAGTAAATCAATGCAAAGAGATTTTTCCTTCATGTACTGGCATACACATTGAGGGTATTTAGAATGGACTTGTGCTAAACTATTACTGATTAAATATTACTGTATTTTGTTTTTTAATTACAATTTAGAGTTAAGGCAATGACGTTGAATTGAAAGCTAATTGTGCACGATATTATGAAGCATATGCAATGGAGCATAAATATATGTAAGGGTTGCAAAAATATTTTGCTAATTTAATTTTTTTTTCAGAGTTTTCCTAAAAGCAGGAAATAAGCTTGTAAAATAAGTAGGAAAATATATATTGCAGCATACCTAAAATATTTGAAAAATAGATAAAAGCATCCATGGTTTTCCCAAAGGCATTAATTGATCTCTTAAACCTTGCCTTATTTAAAAACTTAAGCCACCCCATTTATAACGACCTTTGGGTGAGAATTTTGCAGCCACATCAAAGCGTGTCCTTAGGCTATATTTTCAGGTTTAATGGTCATATTCTGGCTTACAATACCATTTGTTTAAGTACTGACCTCCCAGGAAAGCAATGTGGAGAAATTGCTTTGCTCTATAAGCTTTTTGTTCTAAGTTAACAGAACTCATCTCTCCTAGTCATTACATTTGATATTTTTTTTAGCTCTCCAGTGCAATGATCCCTTAAACCTGTGCTTTAGTGAAACTACTTCTAATCCTTATGTGATAGGTAACATTGTCAAAATGTTGCTCATTAAGTCCTCAGACCTTCCTTTGACTCCTCATATTCTATGTCAAAACCAGCAACATATGCAATCACATCAGGGAAAGAAGCATCCACGAGTCAGTTTGCTTTCCATGCTGAAGTGGTTTCCAGGTGCAGGAGCTTCCCTCTACAGGACACAACTGTAGCAGTCTAATGACTGGGATGGTAGAACTTTTGAAATATATGAATGTGTTTGTTGGTTATGTTTCTAGCAGTGTAGAGGGAAACCCTCTACTCTGAGCTTGAAAATAATTCTACAAACAATTGTGTTCATCGTCTTCAAATAATGTCATTTGAAGGCTATAATTTCAGAAGTAGAAAGTTTCTTTCTTCACCTACAGCTAAGGAGAAGGACTTCCTCTCCACCCTTGCAAAGGAAGCAGCCATCAGCATCTGCTGCTGGTCCCATCAATTGAGCATGGCTGCAGCTTGGCTCCAGCTGGGCTGTGCTTTCAATTACCAAAAACCTTTAGCATTGGAGAAACTCACTTGAAGGCAATGGCAAGGTGGTTCATATTCCAGTGGAAGACCCTTAGGATCCCCAACCAACCTGTCCTTTGTGGTTTTCAAGCTGTTTTACTGTTGTCAAGCTGCAGCCTTGCTAGTTGAATAAGCTGTTTGAAGATGTCCCAAGTATCTCTGGAGTTTGGAATTTTATTTTAAGTTTTTCTGATACTGAAAACTCATGGATCTCAATTCAAGGGAAACTCACTGTTTTTATTGAGAACTTGAGAAATTCTGCTTCTTCATTTTGATGTTATTGTCCTGTGAGTCTAAGCCAGTCTGCAGGTGCCAATCAACAGCACATTTGTTTCTCTGTGGCTGCCCTTCTGAAAGATTCTATTTTTGAAAATCTGAGAGGCCAAGCTATGGTGTTTTTGATCCCTGGCAAGTATGACACCTCACAGAATGAGGTTCTTTTTAGGATTTCTTTTAATGAAGCATATTTCTGCTCCAGAATTGCTGTGAGAGACCAGGGCATGTTAATCTTGTCTATCAGACTACTGACCTCTCCAGGTTGTGCAACACTATTTTAAATAAAAAAATAGCTGGAATTTTCATGAGAAATTAGGTGGTAGCCATAAAATGTGTTGTTGGAGCAGTCCTCTGCAATGAGGTCCTCCCTGCAACTGGAAAAATATCTGAAATATCATGGAATTACAGATATCTTTTACCATCAGTTTACCTTGTTTTTCTTGTCTTCTTTTGAAACATGGATGGGCAGTCAGATGGTCTTAACACACAATATTTGCTGTATGTGTTATTTTGGAGCAGCAATGATTAACATGTCTTTTTCCTCTCGTTGGAATTTCTACTAGAGCAGGAGAGTTACTTCTGTGAGTGGTCTTGGACACATACCAGTTTCAGATAAATGGATCAGTCAATTTAAATTCTGCATATACAGTTGCCAAACACTATGCATTTGATTTGAACATCAAAGTAAATGCCAGATTTGGATGGAGCTGCATCTTGGTATATGTGAATTATAATAATGAGTCAAACTACTGAATCTCGCTGCTCAAAAAAGAACACTCATCATCTGGAACCAAATTCCTTTCTTCTAGAATCTAAACTCATGAAAAGAACTGCAGAAGCACGTAGCCTTATGCTGCCAGTTGTAACCATCTCTGAACAAGCATTACCTGAGAGGTAATGCTTAGCAGCATTCTAAAGTGTACACTTAGCAGCATTTTAAAGTGTACAGTGGTGGCAGGCTGGACCCATTATTTATACCCCATGGAAACCCTACGTTTCAGGAGTCCATATTTACTTTGCTTGCAGATGAATTTCTTAAAGATTTCAAACAAGAGCTCTGTGTCCCAGGATGAGTGGTGCTTGTATATATTTGAGGTAGAACAAGCTAAAATCAAGATCAAAGCGTTAAGGGTGTTTTCTTCATCTTCAGCAGTGTTCTTGGGATGATTTTTAAGTCTGCAGGGAAGTGACAACATAACCTGTCCCAAAGTTACCTTTTCATTTAAGGTAAAGATATCAGGTGGGTCTTCATTGTAATAGTCTTTATTCAGGCCATACAGATTTGTTTTTGAACCTCTTTCATTGGAGTTTCTTTTTAGGAACTTAAGTGTAAATTATCACTTTTTAACTGTGCTTCACCTCTGCTATTTTTAAACAACTTTCTCTTTATTGTTACTTGAATTTGAAAAATGCACTCTGTAAAATACTGCAACATAAATTAACAGAAGTTACCTACTTTAGAGGACATTTGCATAGATTTAGTGGGAAGAGAGCAGGTAATAGATTATTGAACAGTGTTATTAGAACAGGAAAATGCTTAATTCAGGAGTAAGCTATACAGACATTCTGTCTTTTGGATGCTGTTCAAAATAACAACTTCTAGAATTGTGTGTCATGTAATGAAACACAAAGCAAACCTTCTAATTTTTCTATTATTAAGTCTTGTATATTCAATGATATTGTAATGATTTTGAGTGTTAGGTGGATGCAGAGAACTGGGTAACATAATATGTAGAAATGTGTCAAATAAATTTTTTTAAATTAGATTTGAAAAAGGTTTTCAATGCTACTGTTTTTTTTTTCATTTGTTAATAAGATCTTCTGCAGTAAATCCTTGTTCAGGATTACAAGTAAGAAAAATTATTCTTCGTGTAAATAAAATTCACAAAAGGAGATCTGAAATATATCCAATTCATCCTGAAAACTATTTCAAATGTAACTAATTTTGTCTATGCTAAGCTTCCCAAACCCCGTTACTAATTTAAATTGACATCAGAGTAAGTTGCAATGCTTACCTTTCCATAATATTTCCTTAACTGCTCCTTTTTTCTTATATATTTCTTGCATTTCATTTTTCTGGATTCAAGCATATCATACCCAGCCACAGCCTGGAGTGCAAATTTTGTATAACTCTGCAATGTTTTCCTATTTCAATTCCACATTTTCCAAAAGTTGTGTGGATCTTATGTTGCCTGTCTCAGCTATGAGGGAAGTGTACCGAGGTCTTTGGTAGTGCTTATTACTGAGTCTGAGTTACTGCTGTCTCCCAAGAGCCAACTTTGTGCTCTGAACCACCCCAGCTTCCCATCTTGCTGTAATAAACTAACCTGCAAAAACCCTTCCCATGTTCCCAGTGAGCTCTCTGCAAATATGAAATGTCTCCTTCCTGTTCTACAGGCTAGAGCCACAAGGCATGCAGTGCTCAGACCTGCATCAGTGTCCTTGGTAATTGTAAATGGGACACTGGCAGTGCTGGCCAGGGGTGGCACAGCACACACAACTTACTGCCTGCCCATAGATGCCTCCAGGGTGTTAAGCCTTACACAGGAATTTGCCATTTGTCAGTAAGCTATCATGAGATAACCTTAGAAGATTTCTGAAACATCCTCCCCTGATCCTCATACGATTTCCTGGCTTTGCAGAGTAAGGCCCATGAGAAATTGTGTCAATAAAATTTTTAAATTCTCCAAAATAGTTTTCATCTGAAGTATAAAATATACAGACTAGATAATGGGTTAGCATGTAAAAATGGGAGTTTGTGGATACTTTTCTAAGGCACCTAGCATTACTATCTTGTGAACTATTTGAATTATGTGTCCACTCCAAGACAGCTTTTCTAAGAGATCATCATATGTTCTTTTTTCTTGCCTACCTCCTACCCTTATTATTACAGCAATTAACTTTATAGCTGTTTGCAGTTCTATACACTGTGCAAAACAGAGTAAGAGGCATGTTTTGTCCTGAGAAACTTAATTTTAAACAGAGAAAACAAAGACTGGAGAAGTAATGGCCAGAGAGAGGTGAAATGTCATAACACTGATGATACACTTGTTCAGTGCCATTAACAAATGTAGCTAAGATTTTTGCTCCACAATCTCATATATCAATTTTTAAAATAAATGCCATGAATGGAAAAGAAAAAAACTGATGGTCTGTGCTAAGGTTGGATACACAAGTCCCTTCACTATGTTTTTTTAGGAATTCTTTTCCATGATTTTTTTTGTTTGCTTTCAGTCTTAAATATCATGCAGAATTAAGGCAGCTCATGATCAGTTAAAATTTCAAATATTTAAGACAGCAGTATTTAAGATTAACTGTTTTCCATTTACTGACTGTTACTTGGAACTAAAAGAATCTTGTATTTTTGTAAGCATAGTAAGCTACACTGTTTTTCTTTAAACTTTAGGGTATGAATTATATTCCTATAATGACAGCTGCAGGGTGGAATGTTTTAACACACTGGAGTGAGATATATCTTGGACACATTCTTGGTACCTTAAGTTCAACATGCTCCATATGGTGCCACTGAGCCAGTGATTTTGAAGAAAACAGTTAGAGAGTGCTGAAACAGCGTAAAATACAAATTAGTCTTTGCTATATAAGTAAAAAAATTCACTGTCAATCTTTTCAGCTTTCTGCATGAATACTTCCAGCAACTTTTAGTAGTAGTCCTCATGTTTCAAAACAACTGTTGAATTCTAGCAGAACAGAGTGAAAGCTTGTGGGCTAAGAATACATTAACTGAATTGTGCCGAACTATTATGCAGGGGAGCAAAGGGAAAGGAGTTTGGGCTTCCCTGCATTTCCACATTAGTTTTTAATGTGATGGCAGGGATTGTGTGATGCAAGATTGGTGAGAAGTAGGTGGCTCTTTGTTAACTTGGTCCTCTGTCAGCACAGGAGCACCATGAAGGAGCTGTGTGTTGGGGAGGTGTCTCAGTCCATCTGTTGAGAATACTAATGATAGGGTATCCTCTAGTAAAAATGCAGAATAACTATTGTTACTACTAAATATTTTAATGTTTGGAGAAGTAAATTAGCTGGGAATTGTATTTTCAGAACATTGGACTTTTTTCATGTATGTTTTCATTCATAGTATCAAGACAAGCAGGACTTAATGTATGAGTAACTTGCTTGTCTATCTTTTATCTTAATGTAGTTGAATTTTTTTCAATATCAGCCTAACCCTGGCTTTTCTGAGATTATAGTCAAGCTGTGGATTGCAAAATTCTTACAGCATACTTGCAGGTCTTAATACTGAAGTTACCAATTCATACCCTGATTTTTACTGGATATTGACTTGATGTAAATTTTAACTCTGGATTACTATTGTTGTTGTTGTCTGTATTATTATGAATTATTAATAGTGTTGTTGTTGGCATTATCATCATCATCATAAAGGCTTTTTAAAAGCATCATACATAGACTCAAAATGAAAGACCAAGGATTGCACAGCAATGCAGAAATTCTCTTCTTCTCAAGTGGTACCAACCTTAAATTGTTTTTTATTAGTGTTGACTCATAAGAACAGATTTCCAAATGTAACAGAGCAAACAGCCACAGTGCACCAGCCTGTTAACCTGTACTTGTGTACCTTCTGTATCAGCAAAACAGCACAATGAGGTAAGAGCACTGCTGGTGAATGAAGCCTGTGAGGGGGTGATTTGCAGTTATATTAGTGTGAAGTTGCATATTACAGCCTGAGTTGATCTAGGAATTTACTGCTGGAGGAATATGGAGATCTTGCTCCCTATTGTCCCTTTCTAGACTTGTAGCTTTTGTCTCAGGTTCTCTCTGTACAGTGTAGCTAAGGCAGCAGAGACATGGGAGATATTTTAAAGAAGAGAGGATGTGGCCACATGATTTTTTTGATTAGGGATGTAGTTAATTAGAGACAGTCCATCTAAAAGTAAGAAACCAAAAAGCAGTACTTGAGCTTCTTTCCCAGAGATAAATTGTTACAGTCTATAAAATCATGAGGCAAGGACTGGTAAGTAACTACCAGTTCAGTGATCCCATGTTAGAGCTCCCTGCACTGCTGTAGTCCCTCTAGATATAATTAGGTAAAGTAATCGAGAATAGTTTGTGTACAAATTTCCATCTTTGAATATAGCCCAAATGTAAAATTTCAAATGATAATTACTTATAACATTTGGTAAACCCTTTGGGATACAGCCAATGAGTATCTGTGGAAAAGGACCTAGTTGTCAAAGAATTCATAAATAAAGTTCATGTATACTCAGTAAGTATATTCAAAGCATATAAGGTTTTAATACAGTATGTCATAGCAAACAGAGGCCAAATATCTGCTTTAAGTGAAAAACAGACTTAATACTGGCATTAGAGAGATGACCAGAGCATCAATGATACATTAAAGTGGATGCTTTCTCATCCTGCATAAAATTAGCACCTTTACTCTTTTTTTCTTACAGTAGAGGGATTCTCTAGTTTAGTGTCTGTTGATGTTTGTCCAGTCACTGGGCACACATTGGTATATGTTCTGTAAAAGACTTATCCAGCTGTACTTCCCTCATCACTGATAGCTGGCTGGGTCTTCCAGTCTCCATGGCCATCCTAATCCATTCGATATGATGATCTAATGCAGCTGTCGTAGAACACTATTCCCTTTGTTTCTGAACCGTAAGACTTCCCAGCTATACATGTATGTAATGGAAGCCAAGGAAGTGATCCCAAGGGATCCACTTGACCTATCAGTGCCTGCCTTCATTCTGAGCCATGGCTAGACCAGTCCCTTGCTCAGCAGAGTTAGTCCTGCTCTAAATTGGAAGACAACTGTGCTTCCATTCTCTGAGTATCAGTTCACTGTCACTATGTGTGAGAAGCTTGTGTTAAGCTACGTGTTAAGCTTGGGCTTCACTGTTCCAGAACAAGTTTGTGTATGAAAGACATAACAATGGTGTTATATTGCTCTGCTGGGACAAAAGGAGGACCTCCTTAGGTCAAACTTTCTTTATGTTGAAGAGCAGAACAAAAAAGGGGGACCAAAACCTTTTTCTGCATATTACTGCTGTTTGCTGAAGGAGGCAGGGTCCAGCCTGTCTTATAATTCCACATCTCAGCCATTGGTGGATTATTTGAGGAGAGGAGGAAATAAAGAATAAGGGGAAGACTTGAGAAGATCCAGTGGAGCTCTCTTCCTGGAAATGACTCTGTATTTCCCAGTGATGGAGAAATTGCCTTAGTGTTTTAAATCTGCAACAGCTCAGTCTTGCCTGAGTGCAAACCTGGAAGTGGTTTTCTTTATCCAGGCCAGAAGCCTGTTCATACTTTGCTACTTACAGGCCAATAAATTACTTCTTCAGAAAGTTCCTATTTTGATAAATTGATGTGCTTGTGTGTTTGCACTATATTATGTACAAGGAGCCTTGTCATCTTATTGAAATAATAGGACATTGAGAGATACCAAGTATTTATGGCTAGATTTAACGATTTTAAAGGAAGGAAATTATTGCAGCCCCAGGGCAACAGTAACTTATATAGTGACAACTTATACATGTTTTATGTACCTACTTACTTCAATGTTCACTACAAAAGTATAGTTACCATAGCAATGACCATGTCACCAGACTTCTTTGCTAGTTCTGAAATACAAAATACCCAAATGACACCTGAACTGTGATTATTTTCTGCACAAGTATTGAAAGAAGTTGAGAGTGTCACACGCTTTTCTAAACAAACAGCAACAGAACATTCTTTTACAGGACATTTTATTATATTATTAACATATTTACAGAACATTTTATGTTGCAGATGGATCTTGGGTTGTTAGCATCTTGGGTTGTTAGTAGTGTAAATCCTTTGCCACCAAGCTGCGAGAAAAGCTTCACTGGCTCCTATCAAAAGAGACTCCACTAGTATATACTTAACCTGTAGTCTTCTGTGGAATATTGGTACTCACCTGCAATATTTCAAGAAAATGAAATGTGGTATTCAGGAAGACACTTTCTCTGATTTTAAGTGCTAACTCATAAATAAAACTATCCTTTGGCTATTTACAGGTTGTTAGTATTATATAAAATAGCATCACAGAAAATGGTGTTATTTTTACCTGCTGTTTCTTTTACTTTAGAAATGGCAAATTTATAAAGAATGTAGGTGGTAACTTCTGTACCTTGGTGTGCAGTTCACTAACCAGTAGAATTGAGAAGCCAGGTACTAGATTTCCCAAGTCAGCATTAACCACTGGGGCAGTGGTGGGTTACCTCAATATGACTTGTGGGCAAGTAAAAGTAAAAACTTTTACCACACATATAGACCACTCCTTTATGTAGCTAGGTTTTCCCATGTGTAGGCAGTGCAAGTTAACCCGAATATATATAACAATTATGAGTATGGATAATTGAAGAAAAGCAGTTTGCAGGTCTGCAGACTTAATCCACCATTTCAGTCATTCTCCTTTAATAAAGGCTTGTCTACACTGAAACCTTAATCTGAACTTGAGAGAGCACATCATTTTAATCACAACAGCTTTAACTCAGATTTGTATTGTGTCCATTTGTGGACAATCTTATGCTGGAACAGGAGTGTTTCTTTCTTGTTTAACTGAATAGAAGTATGGCACATGAATTACTGAGCAAACATGTCAATACTTGGAGCCAGCCTTTAGCAAATCCGTGTGAAAATGTGAAAGTAAAATTGATCTACATTCATGTAGTGGTTGATCTGATCTTCCTTGCATTGTGTAGTCAGAATTCTCGCAAAGAAAGAATCTCATTTTGCTGGGTAGGGATGTGGACATGGTGCTGTTAGGTATTACATTTTTCTGTAGGAGTTGTAGAGAAGAGTAAGGAAATCATTTTAGCTAGGAAGTTTGATCCAACCTCCCTAAGCCCTTGAAATGGACATGTAGACCAGGTGATTGAGACTCCAGCTTTACATAGCAGTGCTGTTGTTTAGATTCTTTAATCTGATCAGAGGGCCCCAAAGGAAAATGAAGTCTTAAATTAGAAAGAAGGAAATTTTTTTACAGAGCTTTAGTGTTGACTGAGGTTTGTGTAAAAGGATAAAAAAGCCGCTTTCATTGTGTTGTAATTCTTAACCATTAATAAGTAATTCCAGCTACTTCAGTTTCATTTGGATTCTTTCCATTCTCCTGTGTTTATTTCTCAGAAAAAGACTCTCAGTGTTTTTATATTTATCTAGGCAGCAAGTGGAATTTACAACTAATCCTTGAAGTGTATAGGTGTACTCTTCAACCAATGACATTTGAACTGACCCAGGACAGGCAACCTGCAAAACTAGATAATTCAATTTGCTGATGCTTCAAGAGTCCCTTCAGCGTTATGACTCTGCATGAATTACCAGCTCAGCCTGTTAGTTCAGGGTGTTCTGAGACCTCTGTGATGCTCCACTGCCTGCTATAAACATGCCCAGAGACTCATATTGTGCCTGGTCCTTGCAGAGACATACAGCCACTATCTCTAATGTCCCAGCTAGCCTTCAGCAATGACCTATCCATGGGAGAGGTAAGATCTGGCAAATCAATGGACTTCACACTGATGGGCAGGTGTGGGGGGGAACTTGGTCCAGAAAGCCCCTCATCCCTGCAGCTGACAGGCTGTGTGATGGATTAGGTCACTCTGTCTATGTCACCTCTTTTACCACATACTGCTTTCATAGTCAGAGGTGTGTTTGTTCCAGCTGTGATGTTAAAAAGTGTAACTCTGTTTACATCTACAGGGACAATCTAGCCACAGCATTATTTATTACTGACAAATACACTCAGTACAGACTGAAGCACATGCATCTTGTGTATGGTTGAAGGTATAACATACACTCATTGTTGTTGACACTGCAACAGGCTTAGGAATAAATCTGCCTTATTTTCTGGGTGAAGGCTGTCTTTTTCCTGCTAAAATCTGACATCCAGTTCTTGTTCTGTAGCTAGTCAAGTATTGTATTTCTTCTCTGTTCCCTTGCTGGTGCAGCCACCTGGTGTGGGGTGGATTCCATTTGTGTGATGCTCACACACATGCTGCTCTGCTGCCAGGAGCAGAGGACCTAATCTTTTGTGACATGAAAAGAAACTTGCTGGTACAGTACATTACTAAATGCTACAGACTGACTTCATGAAATGGGAACACCGCAGGGGAATCTGGCAAGGAAGATGTGTTTATGTAACTGAATTGAGTGTTGCAACTGCCATCACTTAGTTCCCTTGGCTGCAGTGAGCGAGTTGTGAGAGAAAAACAATCCAAAAGGAGATCTTCAGATCCTGAGGGCAGCTCTAATTACATACAAATAATTAATAAAAATGAAATGCAATATTGTTAGAAAATAGAAATACTGTTAATTTTCTTCCATGATTGTGTGTACCAAGATCATTGATAGGGACAGAAACACTCAGGCTTTTGCACTTTTATTTGAAGTACATATTGTTTGGGTGTCTTCAGCACATTCTGATATCCCAAGGAGATTCATGACACAAGAGTAATTGCACATAACATAAACAAGGTCTGCATTAGTTGGCTCTTTTACTCAGAATCCTTTTCCAAGTCCAGATGTGTGATGTGTAAATGTTAGGAGAACAGAGTCCTTATGAAGTAGCTTTATCAAATGCAGCTAGTCTTCCAGCAAAATGGAGAAAATATAAATTAGCACTCAAGACCTTGGTCAAATCTGGTGCATAAAATTTTACAGTTATATTTATGTTCCATATGTGCTTTGGACAAGTGCCATGTTTGTAAAGAACTACTTCAATATTATTTTTTAAAAGTGACACTTTTAGCACAGTATCCTCTGCAAACTGTTCACTGCTTGCCATGTAAGCCATCCAGTCTCCAAATAAACTGTTCGTTTTCGTGGTCTAAACCTAAGATAAAAATGCCTTTTAGAGCATGGTGATTTTCAAAACATGGCATGGTAGATATCATATGTGGCATCTTTAAGCACAGTTCAGAAGATTTGATTAACCTGACTGAAAGAGGATCATGCATGATAAAAAAATCTGGCAAGAGGTAAGGAATTAGGAAGTTGTATGCATGTTTGCTAGTGCTGAATATCTATTCTGACTTATTTATAACATAATTAGGTTTTAGTATATTATGTGAGCACTATATTCCTTGTAGCTCTTTAGAAAAAAAAATGAACTTCAAACCAAGGAGATTCTACAAATTTGTGCCATTTTTCAGAGGCCCCAGCCTATTTTTTCTTCATTTCCCTAAATCCATAAATAACTGTCTTTAAAAAAAAACAACCAAAAACTCCAATGCAGCATCTGGTGTGCTGTTATTGCCACTACTTCTGCTCTGAGAGTATAGCACTACTGCTTTAGAATGTTCCCATTCACTTGTTATCTGGTATTTGGCCAAAAAATTTATTACCAATGTAAGAGAAAGAAGTAGATTTCTAAAGCCCAAATCAGAATGCATCTGAACAAAAGAACAGCACTGAGCTGACCCTACAGCTCTTTTCAAATTTTGCTAAAATGGAAGAGACACAGCATCTTGGAAGAAATCACAGGAATTCTTTGTTGGAAAGTGTGAGTCAAACTAAATAGATTGAAATAACTTCTGTTATATTTAAACACAAATGTAATGCTAGAGGCAGAGGAAGAAATTAGATTATTTATACTTCGAAACACTCAGAGGTGTGAGAAATCTGTAGTGAAGGGCCTGAGCAAGTACTTAGCTAAAAATAACCTGTCCAAAACTGAATTACTACTACTACTACTACAAATTTCAACTTCAGAATAATTTGTACTCTTCCACTTGTCATGCATCAAATAAGAAATGTATCAGGTGCAATTTCAGGTTCATTTGCTTACATATACTATGGTTAACAATATAATGGTTAACAAATACATAAATGCATACTAAAATTTAATGTCAATCTGTTATCTCAGTAATTAAAAAATAGTTGTGAGACGAATCCTAAAATAAATGTAGCATTTTAAAGTCATAGAATTAGAGGTTAAATGGTAACTGTTCTGAAGTATAGCTAGGGCTTAAAAATTTTTTCCTTGAGTCTGGAAGTATGTGGAGAATGCACATATGGCAGAATCAGAAATGGTAATTTTTTGTATCATTCTGTACCAAGTTTATAAAACTCTATTGATTGAAAACCATGATAGATTGTTATGATCCTTTAGAATACACAATGGGTGCCACTAGGAGAATGTCCTTGCTTAGCAGAGATTTAGAGAACTGCTCTTGTAAAAAGAGCACAGTTGAAACTCAGAATTTTCTTTTATTCAAATGTTGACCAAATCTTTCATTTCTCTTCTGTGTGGACTGAATCCAAATTTTATTTTTCAGCTTGGCTTTAAAAGTTATCTTTGTGAGTTTACAGCAAATTGTAGAACAACTTCAGCCATTATGCTAAAAAAAAAGTATTTATAATTTAATATTTTATGATTATTGAATGTATCAAATTATGTCTTGAAGGGGGAACAGATAATAAGTTATTGCAACTATATTAACAAGGTGAAATAACTTCATAGTAACAAAAAGATCTATGTGTACTATTTACCATGAATGATACTATAACCAGTGTATCTCAAATTATAGCTGTAGGTCTTCATAACCTTCAAGTGCTCAGAAAACTTGAAGGTGCCAATAAATTGTTATATTTTAGTGGCTGGGATTCCATTGCAGGCACCTTGCTTTTCCCCAGCTGAAGGTCTAGTGAATAAAATTGATTGTGAAAACCACTGTTTTAACAAGGAAGGGCTTGAAAAATGGATGTATATGGAAAACTGAAACATAGGGAGTTTTAGAGAGGGAGATCACATCTGTTTTGTCATGATCTAGATATGCATTTGTGAAAGTCTTGTATGTGTATATGTGTGTGTACATAAAGTTGGTTTAACAGGGAAGGCAAATACCTGACAGGCAGCACCACTATGAATATATCCACTATGAACCACCATGATCAGCATATCGTCATTACTGCTGCCTGTCCAGTGCATCTTGGGGCAAATGGTCACAAATGATTGAAAGAAGGAATCTGTGTACAGGTATCCATGGAGTAATGCATTGCTAGACTTTTGTAATGCACTTTTGACAAATAAGTTGTTGTCATAATTATGTTGTTAAGTATTAGGTGAAAGATTACTGATCTTCAATGCAGGAATGTAGTTTTCCATAATTACGATATCTATTTTCAAATTTTTTTCCAAAAGGAATTAATGCATATTTCTACACTTTTTTTTTTACCTCTTTTTATTGTTTTCTTCTTTTTCCTTTTTTTCTAAGTGTGGTGTCTTAAAAGTAAGATGGTATGCTCAGTATGCTTGTAGCTTCATTTGTCATAGGAATTCTGAACCCCGCTTCTTCAAGAAAAATCACAGTATAATATCAAATTTCAAGGACCTTGAAAGAGGGAAGAAATGGCCTGATGGGAATCTCATGAGGTTCAGCAAATGGAAATGGAAGGTCCTCTTACTTGGGGAGGGATATTGGTCCCAGGACAGGCTGGGAATCAGCTGGGTAGAAAGCAGCTTTACAAAAGAGGACCTCAGAATTTCAGTGGAAAAAAAAGGATATGAGGCAGTGAAGTGCCTGCACAACAGGAAGGAAGAGCACAGCATCACAGGCTGTGTTAGGAAGAGCATTGCCAGCAGGTCGGGGGCAGTGGTCCCTCCCCTCTGCTCAGTCCTGATGGGATGTGTCTGCAGCGTTGGGTCCAGTTCTGAGCTCCCAGCATGGGAAGGACATAGACTCACTGGTGTGATGCCACCAAAGGGCCACAGAGATCATTGGGGGTTGGAGCATCTGTGGAATGAGGAGGGGAGACTGGGAGCCTCAAGAAGAGGAGCTCAGGAGATCTACTCAGTGCACACTAACAAGAGGTAGTCAATAAAATGGAGCCAGGCTCTTTACAGGGGTGGGCAGTGACAATACCAGAGGCAACAGGCACACATTCAACTATGGGAAATTTCATTTAAGTGTAAGAAAAAAAGCTGTGCTGTGATGGTGGTCAAGTGCTGGAACAGATTTTCCAGAAAGGCTGTAGAGACTCCATCCTTGGAAATATTCAAAATCCAGTGGTCCTGGGCAGCCTGACCCTGCTTGAGGAGTGGGGTTGGACTCTGTAGATGATGTGCAGAGGCCCCTCCTAAACTCAACCACTGCATGTCTTTTGTAATACCATCTTAAAATATGTTGAAATCATATCCCTTTAATTTCATTATTTCACTATTCTTTTGATCTCTGATCTGTTTGTGCCTGTCTCAAGTTCAGGATGGCTTCTAATAGAAAACTAAACTTTACCCAAATCCCTCATCCATAAACACTTAATGGTCAAAAGCAGTTAAATTCTAACTTCTATGGATTTTTTAAAAATTGATCCAAGAAATTAGTAACTTGTCCAAGATGATAAATAATGCCTTAGTCACATCTGGAATTAGAGCTTATGTTCTTCACTCAGGACCACAGTAATCTAACTGTGGTCAGATTGAAATGTTGTTTTTCCACGTAATAACCATATTGAGAGAGACCACTGCTGGCACAGATTGAGAACTAGGTTTTTCCTTCCATAAAGTAGCTACACTTAGCTAAAACTGAAAATGTCAGAAAACAAAATTAATCTTGAGTATTCGTATCTTGAACACAGATAAATGCATCATTGAATTTGCATTAAACAGCACAAGAAACTCCAGTAAGAATCCTAAAGTCAACTGGGCTTGAAATTCATTGAAAGGGTAAAATATGTAATTTGATGATCAATTAAAAAGTTATTGTTACTGCTGAAGATTGCAGTGAGCAACTTTATTTTTTTTTGCTAGAGTTAACAGGCAGAGCAAGCCCAGCACATGAAGAGTGTGACACAATGATTGCTTTTTACAGAGCTCCCAATGCCACAGCCTCAGTTATAATTCTAAATGGTTGTGCATGACATCACACTAAACAAAGTATATAAAACAACTCAATTTCACTGCTAAAAATACATTAACCTTTTACCAGAACTAGAGACAATCCTACTTGATCCTAGCACTTTTATCAGAGTATATGATTATTCTCTTCATCTGAAATTGTTAGATGAGAATGTCTTGTCTGATTTCAGTCTAGTTTGAGTGGTTACAATCATAGAGGGCCTCATTGAAAATGATGCAATCTTTTATTTCTGTTTGTCACCCTCCAGCCAGAAAGTTAGCACTGGGAGCATTCAATGAACAGTATTAAAGACTTCAAAAGACCCCACACATCTTCTACTTTTATATACAAATAAAACTCTTATCTTCTAGCTATTAATATTTTTGTTTTCATTTTTATTATGTTCTGATTCGATAATATTTAAGAGAGGGGTGTCTTTTTTCTTCTCACTTCTGATGATGATGCATTTATTTTTAAGGTGGGAACAGATATATTTATATAGAGAAATGATGTAAAGAAGTATTGCTCACTAATTTGATGTTTGTAATATGTGAAGAGAGAGACACATACAGAGTCATAAGTAGTTCAGCTCTTTAGGTAAGGATGTAGGATAGAGATGTAAGTAATAGCACTTGATCCATCATAACGTTTCAAAATGGCTCAGAGGCACATCCCTGCTGCAGCCGCTGCAGACCCTGTAATGGCATTAAGCTCTGGCTCACAGTGATTCTTTGCACAGAAAATTCTGGCAGGAACTATAGATCTGGTAGTAACCTGAATAGGAGAATAAATAGCTTGAATATTAATGAATTGTACGTGATACAGACACTCCAGGGTGAACCCAAGCAGGACAGGAAATATGTTTCTTTCTCAATTCTTTTCACACTAAGCATCTTCAGACAAAACCCTCTGGTACTCTGCCAGAACCCCCTCTGAACACTACAACTTTAACTCCATATGGTATTTATACTTATTCTGATTATTCACTTGAATTGATTCTTATTATTTTATATTTTCAGCTACTGGGTGAAGGCAGTGTACATATTTTTACCAATGTCTTTCATATTTCTGGAGCAAGCTGAAATAATATTTTGGGATATGACATGAATCTTCACTATCTATCCTTAATGAAAAAAAAAACTGGGGTCTAGTACTGCTCATAAGAAAAGGAAAGTGGGGTAAAAAACCCCCTCAGTGTTCCTTTATGAAAATCTGCCCATCCAATTGATGCCAGCTGTGTTTTTTTCAGTAATAACCAGCAAGGGGTGGATACTTGCTGGCTCTCAGTTGATTCTCAACAACTGAGTGCAGGGTCTGTCTATTCTCTGACCACTTCTAGTGATCTTCTCTAAGACATGAGCAGGTTTACATACTGACTCAATCAAGGATTAGTCCTCTGTGTTGTCAAACAAAAATAATATTGAAGCATTACATCTGTGTAGTACGTCCCCGAGTGTAGCACAAACTTGCTCAGCTGTAGCAGAATTTCACCATTTGTTTCAGAAAATATACTGTGTAGTTCTTTTGTCCTCTGTTCTCAAACTCTTGTATGACCCATATTAAAGCAACTATCTCTGAGGAAAAGAAAAAAAGGAAAAGCATGAAATTACATTTATCTTTGAGTCCTTAATGCCTTTATAAATGGCCTTTTTAAGTAAAGGCATATGAGCTTGTATTGCCTTTACACAGTGAAATGTAGTAATAGTTGACCTTAAAGTAATGCCTGTCTAAATCAGACTGCAGTGACATAACAGGCTGGATAGGACTATGTGCAATGTTTTGAGTAAGCACTGATAGCTATTTAGCACTGATTGAAGATGAACACATGTATCTTACCACTAGCTACAATAAATGTACTGTTGGCACTAAAGGTCAGTGATCCAGCTGGAGCTGTGTCCTGTAGACTTTTCATCCATTCATTTTAAGTAGCAGAATAATAGCAGCCAGTTGTTGAAATCATGTTTTCAACTGATCTTCAGTCTTTAGCAGAATCTACCTCTAATTCCTTAGGGAGGTCATGATAGTCATTACCACAGCTTTGACATCACCCCTATTTGCATCGCATGAAAGTACTTGTAGTTCTTGTATGCTGTTAATTCACCATGTTAAGAGCTGTGGATTTGCTGTGATACCTCTCTGTGTGTGTGTATATATATATACATTAATCTATTTTTTTCCTAAAATTGGTACAGAGAATAAAATCAGATTTATCTTAATGTGGTTTTGTGAATCATATACAGGAAAAAGTGGTATAAAGACAGATCATATTGCTGCATATTCATGGGCTGCATAAAATTTGGATTTGATAGAACTCCCCACCAACTCTGCTGTGAAGTTAGTAGATGTACTTATGACATCTTTGTTATAATTCAAAGGCAACAATTGAAAATCCATCATTCTCTCTATGCCTTAAGTCCCATTTCCAGGGTCATGTTTAGTATAAACTGGCCTGAAGCTGGAAGAGTAGAAAACATGGCATGGCACAGCTCACTAGATCTCTTTCTTAAAAACTAACTTATCTCCTGCACTGTGACAAGTTTTTTAGGAAGGAAATACCAAAAGGAGGGAACATGGTGATCTTGATAATTCATTCTTCATTACTTGTCTTCCAAGAAAACAAGAAGGGAGATTTTTAACAAAAGAGAGTATCTGTTTTTTGGCTTGTACTCAGATTTACAGGGCACAATAGATGCTACTGAAATCAGAGGTTCTCAGTACCTGTGATGTATATAAGACAAGAGTTAAGCTCTGAAAAAACAGAATTGTATAAGAAAGCTCCTTGTTATGGACAGGGAAAGATGATAGAAGGGACAGACAGCTAGAAGGACAAATGTGCCTACTTAAGGTAAACTACAAGTCTTAGTAATTATATTACAATAAAGACTTGTCTCTATAGTCGTTTTGTCTGTTTGACTCTTGAGGAGGGGCAAATAATACACTGCTTTGTTTTGTTTTGGTTTGTTTTTGTTTGGTTTTGGTTTTTGCTTTACAAGTCTGCTGTCCTTTAGGGAATCATTAATAAAAATATCTATTTCAGAAATATGAATCTTGAGCATCTACCTCTAAGAAAGGAGATTATCAATCTAAGCCAACTTTGATTATTTGAGTGTCTTCTACTGAATGGAGTTGTACATAGCAGTGGGCATCACTTCTACAAAAATCTTCCCTATATCTTCATTTGTTTATTTCAGTTGTCACCCTTTCCTTTTAGATAACAGGGTTTTAATGGTTGAGATTTGTGAAAGTAACTTTGTTGCCACAAACAGTACAATCTTTAGAAAAGCAAAGGAGGATACAAAGAACACAAATTTAAACCAGGGTTGGAGATGAACTCAGAAGTGGGATGAATGGTAGTAAATTATTATAATGAAGAAAAAGGGAATTATCTGAGCGAGATCATAGCATTCACTGTGTTGAAGGAAACAATGTAAATAGAAAAAAACTAACAATCCATACTTCTGAAATGTAGGAAAGGAAGGAAATGTTTAAGAGTCATTTTTAGAAGATTTTAGCAGTCTAGAAAGGCTTGTAATGTACAGTGTTGGAAGTACTATTCAAATTACAATCAAACATGGTTGTTACCAGTAGGAATTATCCCACCAAATGCAAACACAAAGTATATGGTCCTCATGGTCATTTATTATTTCTCATTGAGTGAGTCCACACAAGTTCACTTTTTTATTTCTTTTTGTTGTTCTGCACTCTGCTCTGCACTGAGCTGCAAGGACCTTCCTGTGCAGTTACACATGCTCTGTGTGTGCAGGCTGGAGAATGCATTGATTCGTGGGCAGGGCTGAACCCTCTGCGTCACAGGCTTGCTGTGCAGAGAAAGGAGGATGGCATTCCTGAAAATGTGAATAGGGTGTATTTTGGGCAAGTCGGGAAGTTTACAGTTAATGTGGTAGGAACTCCCTCAAAACCTGGCAGTAATCTCCCAATTAAAAGCAGTAAATCCAATCCAGGGGGTGGTACTGTAATATGTGAGTTGAGATTATTCTGTGAGATGTTTTCCCTACAAAGAAGGATGGCAGGGGAGGGATTATCTTTAGCGTCCCCTGCCTTTGCTTTTTTGTGCAATTACAGGAAATGCATTCAGTGTGCAAGGGTATCATTGCTGTCCTGCTGTTTTATCATTTCTTTATGAGATAATGTTGATTTCGGCAATGAAATGCAAATTTAGTTTTCAGTGCTCCTTTTTTTTCCATACAAAGGTTAAAATGCATATTGCAGATAGTAATGTTGCTGGTGTTTTTGAAACAGCCTTTATCAGATAATTTTGGCAATACATGGTTTCAAATGCTGTTCATTGCAATTGTGTGAGTTTTATGTTGGCGTGCATGAACTAATTTTAACCCACTATGCAAGTTGTTACCATTTTGGCTGTAATTTGATCAAGTAATCATAAAACTTTGGTACCAACAAAAAAAAAATTTGGATGTGTCAAGAATATTCAATATGTGGTATGCCTTCTGTGTCTCACGGCAAACTGAACATGCAATTATTGAAGTTGAGCCATCTTAACTCTATAATCATAAAAGTATTCTAACACAGGGGGCTAACATAGGATTATATGTTACTCCTAGGATTGTAGAGGCTGATGGATTCTGTGTTTGGAGGCTATGTTTCTGTTTACTTATAAACAAATAGTTTGTACTGCTGCTGATAAAAGGGCTCAGATTTTAACAAGTCCCTTTAAAATTAGCCTGTGTGTAGAATATAAACAGTTCCTTTTACCGAATGTTGGGGCTCAGACAGCAATAAAATACATGCAAGAATGGAAATAGTTTTCAGCTAGCAAGCTAATTCTAATATAACAGCAAGGCCAGCACTAACGGAAGTTGTCTTTTTTATTGTTATCTCCTTAATTAATCTTGCTTTCCTGTGTAAACTGCCCACTATTGTGCAAAGAGAGGGTGTGTGTTAACTTTGGTGACATCGTGTTACTCCCATTAAGGAGCATTGCACACAGGTGTTGGCGGCATGAGTGTACTTAGGATTTTTTTCCTCCCAAACAGCATGAGCCAAATGACATTTCACAACTAAAAACAAATCTCATTTCTACTTCAGGTGGTGCAACAATAAATTTTCTGTCACAGTTAGTAAAAAAATTATATAGGAAAAGGAGTGTGAGTTTTTAATACGTTTAGTATGAAACAGTGATAAAGTGAGGAGAGGGTTTTATGAAATGTTCTGTAGGCAGTAACAGAAAAAGGCTCTGAAAATGCTGAGTTGGAGTAGTGAATGAATAATGTGTAAAGTTTATCAAAACTGAAAGAACTCCTGATGTGAAATGAAGCCTCCTAAGAAAATTCTGTTCTGTCGCTGTTTTGCTCTGCTGTTGTCGCATGTCACGCATGAATGAAAATGCTGCATTCTCTGGAGAGCAGTAAAGCTTCTGTGTAGGTTGTTTATTTCCTTAATCCCTCCTTCTTCGTGATTTTCAATGTCAGATATAAAATGGAAAGCCTGTAAATACAGTGATTATCATACTGATTATCACCTGCATCAGGGAACGCCCCGGCTGGCCGCTGTAACCCAAGCAGTCTCCACATGTTACATCCACTTAGACTTTAACCTGACTACTTTATTAGAAACGTGAAGCTCAGTATGAGGTGCCCTAGGGCTGCACAGATGGGTTCTGCTTGTTTCCTGTTCTCACTGTTATTGTGAATAGATACTAAAAGGTTCTCATCGCTTTTATCTGGTTAATTTACTTTGAACTGTCCCTGGCAATCACAGCCTGCCTCACATTTCTGAGCGTTTCACAAACACCAAACTGTAAATGTGTGTTTTGAGCTTTATTAATTCTTTTTACTGGAAACGCTTTAATTCTTAAAAGGATCTCATTCTGAGAGAGGCTGGTTTTTAGGGGACTGTAAGCACTTATTGAAATAAGCTGTTCAGGAGTCATTCTGAGGTTCAGTTGATAGGAGAGAAGAAAATTAAGATTACTGTTGTTCTTTGGCGTGTTCAGGCACCCTTAGATTAGAGGTCAACTGCAGGAAAATCTATGATTTTATGCTGGCTGCCATTATTCATGTAGCTGGGCAGCAGACCAGGCTAAAAGATGACGCTCTTACAGGAGAATCTGTAACTTTGTAACAAATGTGCAATCGTTTATCCTTTCTCGTGGAAGGGCCAGGTCTTCCAAAACACATGTGCTATGCATGGGTGCCCCAGTACAGAAAATTAAGATGAATTCTCTCAAAGTCTCCCACACAAGAAAGCACCACTTCACTGGAACAGTTTTTATTTCATGTACCGGTGTCCCATTTCCTGGCCAGACAATAGTTTAACACAGATGTTAATGTCCTGCTGTATTGGGGTTTTAAAGAAATCCCTTAGGACAGATCTGTGTAACTTCCGATTTCAATTGCATGACCAAAAACTCGAGGTTAAAGAAATTATTTGGCTACATGACATAATTTTTTTAGTCAATTTTCTTATTCTCTTCCCCCTTATCACTCCCTTATTTCACTTATTTTATTTTTTTTTCTGTGTCACGGTCCCATTTGAGGCTTTCTTGATTGTGTTGCAGTTCATTGTAAGTGCATCACTTCAGAGTGGAAGCTTGCAAGGCTCCTTTTTTCATACGAGCATAGGCTTTGTTAATCACATGCTGGTTTAGGAAAACACTGCATGATATCTTTGAACCCTACACTCCTTCTTGACAGCCAGGCTAGCAAATGTCATTGACTGTGTGATGTACAAGAAGGGATTCAATTGTAAGTAAATTGTCAAAGTGGCTAACCTTGCCCGCACCCAATTGTCAGGACCATGATTCAGTTTTTCTGTCAACATCAGCTAAGGGTAACCCGGTCAGCCTTATGTTTCTGCAGTGAAGCAGCCTGAGGAGTTGTGCTTTTCAGCTTATCACATTTTATTAACCTCAACTTACTGTTGTTATAATCAATTGTACCCACTTCAAATTCTTCTATTGCCCCCAAATTGACAGATCATGTAGGTCCACAACTATGTGTTTTCTGAGGCACTGAAACCTCTTGTAGGCACACTGGATTGGTTTGGTAGAGTAGTTATTTCTGTTTAGATCAACTCACCATTTTGGCTCAAGATTATCCCTCTATTAATATCACTTGGCAAAGATAATCTGAAAGAATGCAAGTTAAAACATAAAGAGTTCAAGGGCTTTCTGCAATATTTCCAATGTTAAAATAGAAAGTGAGTAAGGGAAAAACATTGCTATTGTCTTCCATCCCCTTGCTTTTATTTCAAAACAGATTTTTAATTGCACCAGTTAATATAAATAAGGCATGAGGACATTCTGATACCATGATGTTTCCTTTGTTCTTTCAGAAAAAGTTAACTAAAAATAGTTAAATTGCTTAGAGCAGTGATTAAGAAATCAGAGTATTTTTAAATGTTCATCTGATTCTACCACAAAGATCTGAACAAATTTAATGATCCTGGTATTTTAATGCTCTGTAGATGACAGATGATTTTTTTAAAATGGCTTGATAACATGTATCCCATGAAGTGCTTTACATAAATGGAGTTATGATACAATTTCAATTAAAAATATGTCTGAGGGATGTTTCCTAGTTCAAGTCCTATCTGCAGAACTTTCCTTGCTCGGAAAAAAACATACTGTACCTTCTTTATTTGAACTTGTGAAATGTGTTGACATTGTTACTGTTGTTGGGCTTGAGGGAAGAGGGGGAAGCTTGTGGTGCGACTATCAAAATTGAACAACTGTATATGGCTATATTGAGATAATCGTGTAAAAGGAAAACTGGCTGAATGAGTTTCAAAATGTGTTATTTCTTCATTATCTAGCACTTTATAATTAACTGTTCTTTTTTTTATTATTTCAGGAAGCTGCCGCTTTTGCTAGAGAGCAAGGCTTTGAGGTGAGTTAACCCACAATTGCACACTAAACAGATCCTAAAGGTTTTTTTCTTGCTGATAATGAAGTTCTTTTGGACAATGATTGATGTGCTATTATACTCTCCAAGCCTCGCAGCGGTTGCCATGGAAACTTGGCAGTCGTCATGGTTTCTTTGTTCTGCCAGCTCAGTGTTATGACGCACTCTGCTAGGTCTGCACCCAACATCGCCTACAGATGTTATTTATTGAATTTTGAAAAGCCTCTTGGGAAGCCGAGAGGTTGGGCACGGTTTCAAGCTGCCTCTGCAGATATGGGACCTGTCAGTTTGTTCAGTTAAAAAGCTACCTCATTAGCTGCATTACACTCCAGAAGGATTCACTGCTAAAGCAGTGGTGAAGCAAGACTAAATAGTGAAATATAACACCGATTAAATAACTTAAACCCTGCCATATGCGGATTATCATTATGCAAATTAATTTTAGAAAGGTTGTGTATAAAATTGTTAGGTACTGATTAATGTAAACCATGCTGCTTTTTAGAAAAGGTAGTGTGGAAATTGTGTTTCAAAACATATTCGAGTTGATGTTTTCCATCTGAGCTCTAAAAATGTCTGATCCTCTACTTTCTTGAAGTAAATACTGTTGATTTTACAGTCATTTTCAGAGCTTTTGATTTCATCTTCTCTAGGTATTTATTTGACTAGTACCTCCTATTGGCTACATTCAGATAGCTTAATCTGGAGAGCCATCAGCTATTGGTCTCTAACCAATTCAAACAGGCAGGTTTTAAATACTATAATTAATGTGACAAGGCTTGTGCTAATTTTACAGATAGTAAGTGATCTTACTGAAATCTAAATTGCAGAACCGAACACACATAAATCCTTTTTACATGTTGGGGTTTTTTTTTCCCCTGGAATAAAACCCACCTTAATTGATTTGTTTGCAGTGTAGAAGAATAGAGAGGAGTTTGACTGCTCAACACCCATTTTGCATAAATAATAGAAGCCGCGCAATTCAAACCACATCGCTTACAGAATGTGCCACTTCTGTGTGTGGCTGGTTGCATATAAAAAAAGAGGGAAAGACTGACAGCTTTTGTTCTACAATTTAGATTTCTTTAG
This sequence comes from Toxostoma redivivum, assembly GCA_013397375.1. Classification (NCBI taxonomy): domain Eukaryota; kingdom Metazoa; phylum Chordata; class Aves; order Passeriformes; family Mimidae; genus Toxostoma; species Toxostoma redivivum. The sequence continues at coordinate 901,713 of VXBI01010007.1, forward strand.
AACCATATACCAGCAGGTACATCAATGCCATCACTGTTTTAGCTATTAAAACTGTGGGCTGTCCCATTTCATTTTATGTTTCCCAAATTCACGTGGCTGCTTTGTAGAAATCAAGACTTTTTATCACTGTCAATTTTCATTTGTATAATCTGTATTGTTAGGCATAAAAATACACTTTGAGTTTATGCTAATGAATGAATTTCACAGATGCCTCCAAAATACGAAGCATAAGAAATTATTGGTACCCTCTGGTAGCTAGACAATAAAAAGAAAGGAAGTAGTGTATTAAGTCTACCCATTCTATATTTTTATTGCCCCCTTGAGCTAAAGACTTTGAATGTGCCTGGTTTAAATTCAGCTCTAGTGACAAACTGCTTTTCCTGGTGTCTGCTAACTACCATCATATTAACCTTTCCATTAGTGCTTGCTTAGAGATTTTAGCACAGTTCCTCCTGAACATCCTAAATCTGCCACATTTGATTACAGCATATCAGTAAAGTGCACAATGATTATGATCTTATCTCTTATTACTCCCTTGCTTGGCAACCACTCACACATCAAGTTTGCTGACAGAGAGGAGTAAAACTTGATAAGTGTCCACAGTTTTGTTTTCCTATTGTGCTGTGGAGGCAAAAAAAAAAATCACATTGATAATAAAGCATCTTATGAAAAACTCAAATACCTTCAATTCAATTAGCCTTTCAATTAAAACCAAGAAAAATTTCCAGCAACTCTCAAAAGTTTGATTTTTATACTGAGAATAAAAAACTGGTAAAACACGGCAAATTAAAGAAGAGGACTTGATTGACCAGGATAAAAATCAAGGGGATGTTTTCCATAGACTTGATTAAAAGTCGCTGGTGGCTGCATTTGAATTGCCACCTGGAAAGACTTTTATTTTTTAATCAGAAATCTTTTAGCATAGAGAATCAGTTGGTGACTAGCTTCTTTCATTTAATTGTTTGATTGTGGATTTTTTGTTCTACTTCACAGTAATTCCAACAGTTTTTGTACTAAATTCATCTTTTACATATGGAATGAATTTGAAACAGTTTTTGAAAACAAAGTTACAATTAAGAGAACTTCAGTAAAATACACACTTTTTCTGAAGAAATGAAAGCTTGTTATAGGTGAGAGACAACACCTCCATGACACAAATCTGTTTTTTTCTTTGTAAGGGAAATTCCATTCAAAGGAATTTTAATTTTTATGCTGCATTATTCCCACAGTTAGTTTTCCATTGTACTTTGCTGAAATACAATGTATTTTTGTAAAATCAATCACAATATTTGAAGAACATTATTTCCTTCACTTTATCCCCTGACCAACACTTATCCGTAATAATCAAAAATAGAACATTACTTCTGATGTTATCTCTTCCTGAGCATCACTGTGGAGTTGGGGTTTTTTTGTGAATTTCATCTTTTATGGCATTTTAAAACTATATATATAGTGTCTATCTCTCTATATATATATATATAGTATATTTTAATGACATTTCTAATGATTTTCAAATAACAAAGGTTTATGAGGTTTTGCTTTTACAAAAAGGTAACTTCCTGTTTCTTCTATGTAGCAATTAAGAAAACAAAATACTACTTTAAACATATCATTTAGGGTTCAGTTCTGTCTGTCAACCCAAGTAAACTGAAATGAATGGGACAGTAAATATCTATGGGGTTAGTAGCAGCTGCCATGCAAAATAACTTTTCTTGTTAGAAGTCTCCTGTAAGTCCATATTCATTGGTGAACCATATTAGAGAGAGTTTTGTTACCCTGGACCAGCTTTAGGTCTTCAAGTTAATGAGCTACACTGCACAAGTCCAGTGCTTTCAAAGGATTTATGCTTGTTTAGGTCAGGACTGTGACAGTCCCAGGCACTGGGTATCTGTTTAGAGGTAGAAATCAGAAGATAAGCTTTGATAGCAGTTCTAACTGGATGCAGTTTGCCACATGCCTTTGTCTGATCCTGGGATATCTGATATGCTTTATTCACATGCATATATCCCACTTACTTGCTGCAATGAATGCCACATGTGAGGTTTTCCAGGTGCAACATCAACAGGCAAATCATGCTTTAGTGAGATTTGTATGTCAGCTTTGTTAAATCATTTCAAGTATATAACTGGGTATGTGGGAGTATCCTGTGAATTCAGGGTGTGTACAGAGGCTTTAGGACCACAAACCAGTGCAGTCTCATCGTTCAGCCATGTCTGTAGGCACAGGATGTGTAAGGAAGATTCAGTAAATGGGTAGGTAAAAATCCCTGCTAAACAAAGATTACACATTTTGGCTATGTATTCTGAAGAGAAATCGGAGATGGCAACATTTGATGTTGTTTGCCTGACAATGAAATAAGGGGCATTAGTACCTTTGCAGTCTTCAGCTGTAAATATTCACATATTGTAAAATGTCACAGTTGTACCTTAAAAAAAATACAGTGCAAAAGTTAAAGCCTCCTTAACATTCCTGTTGAAGCTCTTATTTTATTCTCTTCCTTTGAAAAAAAATAGTATAGGAAGTAATTTTGGCTAAAAATGGTCAAGTTAATTTGCACAGAAGACACTATTCAGTTATTTCTGAAGTCTGCACAATCAGACAGAAGTGCCCAAACCTCTCTGTCTTGAATTTTCTGCTTTTTTTAAAAAAATTACCTTTTCACCCTAAATACTTCCCTTCTACTGTTACATGCTTATTATATATTTAGTTCTTCCTGAAAACATATATGCTTTTTACTTTTTTTCACTGTCTACATTATTTCATTTGCACCTTCACTATTCAGTAATCTCTTTCCTCAGGGTCCTCTTTTCTTCATCTAAATTAATCTTTATTCTTCCTTAAGCTGAAGAAATCATCTCTTGATCATGCCATTTTCTCCTATTATAACTTCATAATTTTCCTTTTAAAATTTATCGTGCCTGTAAATACATTGTACAAATATATTCAAGCTCTTTGATTTCTGTGCCTGCTTTACTCCACTGAAAACGTGCCTAATAAAGTCCCTAGTAGCCACTTCCTACTTAGCAAAAACTAAACACCTCTCCCCTGTTTCCTTTGATCTTCATGATGATTTATTGCAATTTCTGGTTTGTGGATCTCTTAATTACTAAGGCCTGAAGTAGTTCAGAATTGAGGTTAACCTGTGTATAGCAGGGCTTTGGTAAGCCTATGTATCACCAGCCTGGAAGGCTGTATTCTCCATCCATCCCATTCTCAACAGCTTGTGCCACCAGCTGATACCTGCTCTTCATAAATCTCTTCAAAAAACATTTCAAAACAGAAGAACAACAGTTTCAATTTTTTCTTCAACATCTTTAAGAGACTTTTTGCCTTCTGAGAATTAATGATAAGATGGCCTCTGTTACTGTCCTCAGTTCATCTCTGGTAGCAGACATTGCCTTCTAAAAGTTTTATTAGCAGTCTAAGCAGGAGGAAGGAAGAAATAACACATGTGAGAGGATCATATATGGAAATGAAAAGTATGAGAGAATTTTAAAAAGAGGTGAAGAGACCAATAAATAAAGGGAAACTATTTTCATATATGCCAAATGTATATAAATCAATGGATTCACTGACTACCCAAGTTAGGGAAGAAATTAGAGGGAGGTTGAAAGTGTTGCAGAAGAGGTAGGTATTTTCACATAAAGGGGTGCTAGTAAATATATAACCCAGACATATTCTGTGTCTGTAATAGTAATAGGGTTAAAAAACAAGTTTGGATTCATAACAAACAGTACAAAAAACAATGCAGAAAGTATTATTAAGTGTTCATATATTCAAGGCTACTATGTTTCAGTACAGCTCCTTGTACAAAGAGGAAACTGGGAAAAAAAACCAATGTTATTTAACAGAGATGTGAACAAAGTGGGATACAGTAAATAGCACAGGAAATAATTACAGTCATGCATACTCCTTTCCTAATGTTAGAAAAATAAAAGACAAATATATATATATATATATATAAATTATGGTAAGAAATAGATTACGTACACAAAAGTTAATTTGTAGAACTTACTTACTTGAGATAAATCTGAGAACATAAGTTTCCCATATAGCATTATAAAAGGATTTAATGCTAATACAAATAACAGAAATACCTATTATAGATTAGCTGGAAGCTAAGTCAATTAGAAATTTTAATCCTTTTGTTTCAGATCGTAGGGCAAATGTGAGGATATTCTAATGGCAAATAATGGTGTTAGAGTTTACTGCATTCATTTGAACACTTCAGACTTGTTGATGTGCAAGACACTGTATGAATGAGAGGTTGGCTCAGTCTGCTAGGTTCTCTGTTCCTAGCTACATGCACAGTGAAATACAACATCCTTTTAAAGCAAAGATTTCTGAAACATTTGCAAGTGAGCCTTCCTTTAGAAAATTGGTCATGTTGAATATACCATTGAATATACCTTTTGCCCCTTGCTTCCCCCTGCATCTCAATTATGCAACCAACTAGTGGGAGATGGGCTGCACACCCCCTCAGGGGTACAGTGTGCAGTTTGCTTGATGGCACCAGTTACTGTAGGGAAGTTAGAGAAAGTATTTGTAAGTGTGAAGTCAGAGGTAATACAACAATATAAAACCTGGCTAAATTGGATGGAAATCAGACTCAGTCTATCCAAAGTACTCTCTTACCAATTTCTTTTTTAATTTTATGATAGGTATGGTTAGCATCCAGTCAGCAGCAAAGAAGCCACTAATTGCTCATTAAGAAATACTCTGTAATTCCTTTTTTAGCTTTGCAGTTTTGCAGCAGTTGGATAGCTGAGCTATCATTATCAGGATTGAAAACAGTGGTCTCACAGAACTACATAAACCCTTTGGCGAATGAAGTATTCCTCCCTTTAAAAATCTTCCTCTACTGACAGTAAAGTCCATTTTATACCTAGCTGTAAGAAAATAAATCTTCGATCTGCTAATAAAGTTCCCACCACTCCAGTATGCTGTAACAAGAATTTTCTTTCTCTCTCCTAATAGACTGAAGACATTAAAGAGATAGCCCGGAAGACACAAGCCCTGCCGAAGGTGAACACTAAAAGGCAGCGAATTGTAGTCTTCACCCAAGGCAAAGATGACACTATACTGGCTACAGGTATGTTCTTCAAATATTTGTTGTTGCATACAATAAATATTCCAGCTAATCAATTACAAGTTGTGGTTCTACAATTTTTAAATGGTAATCAGAGCATTTGCCTTTTGATGTTACTCTGTGTTTCTCATCTTTTATGCTTTTAATTGTTCCAAGAGTCTGAATTTAAGAAGCTATTATTTCACAATTATGCCTGAGAATGTAATTCTGAACATTTTTATAACATAGATTTAAAATATTGATCCAGTTGGTTTTACTCAGATTTTTATGACTTGAGATTTTATCTGTGTAGCCATCTTTGCTACAAACAAGAATACACTGTGCCTGCTGAGAACAGCTGTGCAACAGTGTAGTATATTTAAACATTTGCAAAGAGGAGGAAGTGAAATCCAGTACTAAGTGAATTTCCAGGCTTTTTTTGCTTTGAGCAGAAAGTCTCACTTTAGCTTTTCTCAGCTGTCTGCTCTTCAATTCTCAAAAGAGTATGTGGGAAAGAGGTGTTCTAGCAGGGATACAAGTAGTTTCTGCTGTCTAAATTGATGATGTACAACGCACAGATTGAAGCATTATAAACATGACTGCCTACCTTTTGACAGTCTCTTTAGTTCTGTCCACCGATGCTTCTAGACTAAATAAAACTACTAAAAACACGTGCTGTGGTGAGCCATTTTAGTAGCTCATTCTTTCACAAGGTAAGTTATTAGGCTGAGCTGAATTCTTCCTTTGGAAATCAAGTGAAGCAGAGGAAGCTTTGCACCTGAGGGACTGGTGCTTACTCATGGAGTATTTGCCTCAAAATCAGAATTGGCTTCAGACTGTGGCTTCGGGGCTAGGCACTAAGCAGGTATGTCACTGCTATAAAGATCATTCCTAGCAGCAGTTTGAATGGTTTCTTCAATAGTTTGCTCCTTCCCCCTATTTTGTTAGTGACAAACTATTTTAAAGGAAATAGAAACCAGTCACTGAGAGTTGGGTATGTGTATCCCACTGAATGATGATGGAAGTGTTCCTTCCAGAAAGTTACTGCCTAATGTGAATGGCTCATGTGGAGGCACTCCAGTTGAGTATTGTATGGTTGACTGAAAAATAGCAGCATAAAAATGTTTTTATACATGAGCTAGTAATAATGTAGTAAACCTAAATCTTATATGTAACCCTCCTGTGCTCTTATTTAATTTTCACTGAGTACTTTTTTTATTCTTCAAACTGGAGTTGTTAACAAATCCATTAATCCCTTCTTTGATATTTTTACAACCGGGAGCTTATTTGAGGACTGACACTTGCTAATCTTAGCTGTTTGTTCGCTCTGAAATGAACTTAAATTAGAGAATGCACTTTATGTGCATGATAAATGTGAGATGGATAGAGACTATATGCAATGGTGTCAGCTACAAAAGCAAACATGATAAATGTTAAGGCAGTTTTGAGCCGTGGGATAAGCTATTCAGTGCACAAGCATAGCTGAATCTCTTTGCTATGTTGTTATTCATGGCAGCCAAATAAATGTCAATAATAAAAGAGAATTAAAGATTTTCATTTCCCAGAGGCAGTCCTCTAATACAGCTTGATCTTTCATTTCATTTGTAATTCGTTCTTGTGTCAGGATGCAATCATTTGCCAGGCTCTGTGTGTCATGTTAAGTCATTTAATAATGATTAAGAACATAAAAATGTTTGGCCTGTGGGGCAATTCTCGAAAGAGATAACAATTTGTTATTGTTTTTCCCCCTTTTCCTTTGGTGTGGACCATCTTTTTCCCACCTCCTCACATTAAAATAATAATGAAAGAAAGAAAATGTGTCCCTTAATTTAGCATATGATGATACCACAGAATGGCACAGAGTGCTGCTAACACACTTATTTCAGAACTAACTAGGTCTAGATTTAAAACCTGCAATGGAATGTATAGAATGTATATCTTTAAAAGAATTACTACATTTAGGAGTTACCAGTATAAAATTATTTTATTTTTTCTAATACATGGGAGTATGGTTTTTGAAAAAGCAGGCTCTGTGTGTACTTTTTATCTTGCCTTTCTGAGCGAAAGGTAAAGTCTCAAAGAGATTGTGCCTAGATTAAAGTAGTATTTGCAAAGTCGGCTATGGATTTGGGTGTGCTTGTTCATACCTTCTGCTTTGTATTTTGTCCAGGTTAACAATAATAAGAACAACGTGTTTATTATGTTGAACAATATATTTATGTAGAGACCTCGACAGATTGCAGAGAGACCTTGACAAATTAGAGAAATGGGCAATCACCAACCATATGAAGTTTAACAAGGGCAAGTGCTGGATTCTGCACCTGGGATGGGGCAGCCCTGGCAGTGTGTGCAGACTGGGGAAGGAGAGGCTGGAGAGAACTGCTGTGGAAAGGGACCTGAAAGTCCTGCCAATGGCAAGGTGGAGATGAGTCAGCAGTGCCCTGGCAAGCAGGAGGGCCAAGCATGTCTGGCTTGGATCAGGCTGTGCTCTGTGAGCATCACAGCCAGATGGCCACCCCCATCCTGCTTCCCATCCCCCTGCCCCCATGCGTGGCAAAATGAGACAGGCAGCATGGAGGCTGTGAGGACATCTGTGACAGAGCTCTGTTTGCTCTGTCAAAGGCTCTGTTAAGGATGCTTCAAGCTAAGGCAGCCATGGGGTTGGGTGGCAAGAGGAGGGTGCACCTCTTTGAAGAGTTATGTGTAGGTAGAATGAAGATCAGATTATGGAAATAATGAAGGGATATATTTGGATACAGTTCTGGCTGGAAGGAGAGGAAATAAGGTGGATAAAAAGGATTGTTGCAGATTGCCAGGCCACTCATGAAGGGGCACAGAATGATACATGCTGAAAATGTGACATGGACTTTCTGGGGCAGGGTGGAGGTGTGTGTGTTATGAAGAGGGCCAGATACAGCTGGTTATTACCTGTGGAGAGGACTGTGGCAACAGTTCTTGATTCCTGGACATTCAGAGAATGGAAATATCAACAGGTATTTTAGGAGCAGAGCATAGGGCAGAAAGGCACAGCTTATTACCAAAAGAAAAGATTGACCAAACAGATTGGAGAATATAGTTCTTGCATATGAGAGAGAGAGCTTAGACTGAGACAGCTGAAAAAACATCTTCCTCCAAAAAACTGGCCTAGCCATACTGCAAAGATTTTTAGTCATCTTATGAATTGCTGCAATTTATACAACATTGTTTTAATGTCAACCAAAAATACTGGTGGATTACCTCAAACACACCACAAGCTTTCGGCAGTCAGGTATGGATTGACAGACAGCTTTTAGAGGTCCAGGCAGCTGGAGCAGATCACAGAAACAGTAAGCAGCAAGCATTGCATCAGTAGTCTCAATCTAAGCCATTCTCATTTGTCCATCCACTTTCTTTGGCTGCCAGAATTATTTGTGTTTTCAGAGGAAAAATTTTTCTGTCTTTATCATGGAGTGCATTGGGTCTTTTGCTGTCTGTTCATATCTTCTCTGTCAGTACTCAAGCCCCAAGGCCCCTTTTCTCTCCCCTTGCTTCCTGTTCTCTGTCATTGCAAGGAAGAGGCAAGCTCAAATTCAAGCTGAGTGTGCTCAGTGTGTTTTAGAGGGAAGGAAAGAAGTGTTTAGGATTGGCATACAGGAGCTGTGGCAGATGAAGTGATGACTGAATTTACTGTCACCTTGTAATAAGACTCCACTGAGCACGAGCAAATGATTGTGGTGTGAGGTTTTCCTCTCCATGTCATAGAACTGTAGAATGGTTTGGTTGGAAAGAGCCTTTAAAGGTCACCTAGTCTTACCCCCCTCAATGAGAAAGAACATCTTCAGCTAGAACAAATTGCTCAAAGCCCTGTCCAGCCTGACCTTGAATGTTTCCAGGGCTGGGAATATCTGCAACCTCTCTGGGCAGCCAGAGGTGCATTTTTTGGTGTTGTTGAATTTTATCTTTTTACTGAAAAACTTGGAGGTGTTGGACCTTCTCAGTGACCTTAAGAAGGAGCACAGTCAAAAAGGTTGTAATTTTCTCTATCATTGATCCCCAACATGACTGAATTTTGACGTAACTCTCTTGGAAAAAAACAGCCTGTGAGAGAGACCTGTGACAAAACCTTTCAGCACAGAGGATTATGCTTAGGAAAAGGGACTGGTAACTAAAAATGAGATCTGTGGATTTGCTAAAAAAAGTTTATTTGAGGAACAGTATCGGGTTAATTTCTTGTGTGGATGCTCCTCAGCCATCCTGGGAATTACTTGGCTATCAAGGCACTACCACAGCCTTGTTCCATGATATCCCTCTTAGCAGGCCTGAGATTCTGGATTTAACTGAATTTTGAGGTTTGACTAAGCTTATAGGATACATTTCGCATTCAAGACTTTCTTCTGTAACCACAAGAAATACCTAAGCAGAGAGAGCAGGGGAAGTTAATGAACATGTGCACATGAAATCTCCTGATTTCAGCAGCTGGAGCTTTCAAGAAATACACTAAAAATCACAAGCTCTGGCAGGAACGTATATGTCCTATCTATATGTGTGCTTTAAAGTTTGTCAGAATCAAATGCTGGGAAAGCTATCCCTTTTACAGTGTTGCTCATAACAGTTTTAAACAAATTATTTCTAGTCAGATACATTTTATGACTGGTCTTGGCCCAAAGGGATATCTCCAGAAAGTCTGAGCAAAATCAGCTCAGCTATGGAAAATGCTTTTATATTGAAATATTTGCATAATTCAAGAACAGCTAAAGCTACAAACTTTAAACTTGGCTTGTTTTATAGCTTTAATAGAGGAAAGAAAAACAATCCAAATTTAAAGAAAATCACTTCAGCATTTTTCAAGTTATGAATGATGAAATCTGGCATATTCAGGGGTGAACATAGAATTTTCCATTCTTCTTTCCCCCTTGATATTTGCAGGACCACCTCTGGTTAAGGGCATGTTTGTAATAACCTCATTTACTAGACTATGGCAGTAAAAATGGATTTTTCTACGGATTCAAGCATTAAAACCAGCTCAGGTCAGGCTTCCTAACCACTTAAGTCTTCATTTTTGGGATATTTCAGGGACTCTATTAGTAGTCCTGGCAAATGTGGTAAAAAGACAAAGGTTCATCTTAAAACTTCATTAGTGCACCTACCACATAGTGCATGCAGAAATAGTTTTGTGGGCTTCTACGTGTTATCATTGTTGTTTGATCTGCTCCATAAATTAAAGTCAGTGCATGTTGCTAAGTTAATATGTCACAATAAAATTGCAATGTTACCAAATTTTGAAGCCTGCCTACCAAGCTCTTGATATTGAAGAAATAGTAGGCATTTGCCTCTACATGTCATCTGAAACAGAAGGCTGAGCTATATGGGTGTTGGTGCCACTCAGTACAACTGTTCTTATGGTAATAAATGCAGATATGCTCATAAATTAAAAGTTTCTATGTTTAAATAGAGCTAAAACCTGATCTAAATTAAAATAATGACAAATGATAGTATATTTTGTGAACTATGAAACTCCTTTTACATTTTAAGTGTATGTTAGATCTTAAGTATTTCAGGAGACTTTTTAAAACCCTTTCTTTAAGAAGGTTTATCACAGTTGTGGAAATGAGAAATTTTAAGAGCCATTCTTGGATTGTAATGGCATGATGGGGTATGGTTTTTTGAGGAGAATAAATAGGGCTGATGTTCAAGCATATAGCTCACTCTAAGCAGAGGTCAGTAGGTTTTCTTTGTGAGGTTGTCCTGCAATCTCAGACCAACATGTTACCCTGTAAGCCTGTCTATAAAACATAGAAGTATTTAATACTATTGACACTGCTGACATTTTATGGTGGGTCTGTTTGCAGCTCCTCTTCTGTAAGTTACTGGGTATAATGTGTTCTTCTCTAAGAAAATATGTTATTATTTTCCTTGCTTACAGATTTCATACTTGGCCTTCCAGACAGAAAAACCTTAACTAGCCCTTTTTATGTCAACTAGGCTTCCTATGCATTTATACAAACCAGAGTAGTGCCTTGGACCCAGGGAAACAGTAGCTGAGTTTTATTACCATGTGCTCTCTTTTTTGCACAATTACACACTTTGACTCTTCCCTATCCATTTATATTCATGAATAAAATGGAAAATTTCAAAAACAAAAGTGGATTTAGAAGAAAAAGGACATTTTAATCCCCTAATGGCTTAACAAATGAGCCAGAAAGCCCAAAATAATCAGTTTATTTGTGTCTTAGGAAGCCACAAAATCTAAATTAATAATTAACATTTGTTGATAGAGATTAATGAATAGCAAAGCTGGGTAATACCTTTTTCTAACTGAGACCACTCATGCTTTTATACTGCTGAGCATTGTATGAGATAGGTGAAACACATTATTAAAACCTAAATTCCTGGATACAGGTATCTTGACTCAAAAGTGTACCAACTGTTGCACCTCAAAGAATGTGTATACACATATGCAAATAGGCACATATGTGTTTCAGAAATTTCATATTGATTTAAGAAAAGGATGTCTTCTCTAGTCTACAGTGTCAATACACCAATTTAGCCCAGAAACTGAGAGTGAAGATGGGAAATCCATTTTTCAGGTATAATCACTAGTAGTAAGGAATATCAAACCTAGCTCCAATTTCAGGTGCTACAATGAGTTTACATTCTACAATTCTGAGGAAAAATTACCCCTTTAGTCTGTGGAAAAATGTATGTTTATAAAGGACAATAAATATGGACCCCTAGTCCATTCCTTAGAACTAGGCTGTATTTATTCTTCCATGGAAGAATTTCTGTATTTGTTTCTCAGATACAGATACATAGATTTAGGAATTCAGTTTTTATACTGTAATTCTAAAAAGGATTCTTGGAGACATAACTATTAATAGACAAATCCACTGCTTAGGCAGTAGAAATGATATTATATTGGAGTGGCAATACGGAGTGAAAGAATAGAGGCAGGACTGAGGCAGACCAAAGCTCTGTCTCCATCATGATGTTTGCGAGTGTACAGCAGTGGGAATTTGCAAAAGAGGATAAAACTAGAGCAAATCTGGATTAATAGTTCCATGTTACACTCCAGCAAAATGTTGCTTGGGGATTTGTGAACTAGAGATGTTGTTTTTGTGCTAATGAGTGCCACAGAATCTGTGTTATGGAAAGAAATGCATCCCCGTATTTGTTTGGATTCAGGCATGAGTGTTCCTGGCTGCCTCCAAGTGCTTTTGTTGCATGGCCAGTCCGTAATCATTCCATGTACAATGTCTCTTTACTTTTGATTTTGAAGAACTCTTGCTTATCTCCCCTGCACTGGTCTTTTTTCCATACTCTTTTCATATTCTGTTTACTTGTTCTGTGTTTGATCCATAATTCTGACACTCTGAGCCACCCTCCACTGCACCTTTTTGCAGGTCTGCTTAGTCTTTGTGAATGCAGGACCAGAATGTTCGACTTGCAAGTTCCTGAGGAATTTACAAAGTGGCTTAATTTTGTTGTTTTCTTTGTTTTGAATTCCTCTCTTAATAGTTCCTAACAGTTTGCTTGCTTTTCTGGCTGCCACTTATGATTGATCTGACATTTTCATAGAATTATCTGTTATTACTTCAAATTTTTTTTATGGTGTGGTAGTTTGTGGTTTAGAGCCCATCATATTTAAAGCTAGATTGTTTTTTAAATGGGCACCTTTTTTACATTGATTGACAAAGAATTCTATAGCCCATTAATCTTGGACACTTTTGCCATTCTTCACACTCAACTTTTGTTTTTACTATCCCAAATGAATCTAAATTTCTCACAAGAAGATGGTGCCTGCTGCACTGTAGAGCTCTCTCAGAAATGTAGGCAGGAGATGCTACCCCAGAGCAGGTACACACAGCTGGCATTGGAACTGGACTTAGGCAGGGGGATTTTGGTAAGGCCACCTCTTAAATCACTTGAGGCTTTTCTTGCTTGACTCTGGAGAGCAAAATTGAACGAATTTACAGTAAGATACTGATTCAGGTGCCATTAAATCCTGAACAAGCATTCTTTTTCTGGAAAGAAAATACCTCCAAACTGCAAAGTACCTCTAAACTGCAGTGTTTTTTTTTTTTTTTTTTAAGAAGTGAAGCCTTCCCTTTGATATTATTCCTCATTTAGATCACCCACACAAAATTAATTTATAATAAATTGCTGGTGTCTGCTGTAATGGCTGTAATATTTAAAAACTGATATCATTTTACTTGCAACCTGAGTGAGTTGTGAGGTATTTGTTCAGAAAATGTTCCATCAGTAACATTATTATTCTGTTGGCTCAAACCATGAAGCAACAGAACTGCCTACCACAAATCTTGGCAAGGAAGAATGGTAGGAGTTGAGCCTTGTAGCTACCAAAGCAGGCCCCTACTCTTCTGAGCAGTCGTGGCAGAAATGAGGATTCACCTTACACATTCCATGGCTGGAATGGCTCTGTCCTCAGAGCACCAGATTCTGAGACTTGGGTCCATGGCACTTTTAAACTGAGAGTCAAATCAGAAGTCCATGGCTCCTCCTAGGAGACACATTTCCATCTCCCTCCTCCTTCTCCTCCCACCCTGCCAGCTCTTCTCCAGCCACATGGGGCAGTTCATCAGCCTGCCAGGCTGACATAACCTGCCTGCTGAGGTGTTGAGTGCCCTGGAGCAGCCCCTCGCTGTGTCCAGGTGGATGCTGGTGCCAGCATGGGAGGAGAGCAGGCAGCATTTGCCTTGGGAGGAGACAAGGACGAGGCTCCATATCTGCAAACTGGCTGAAGCTGCTGTGGAGCCTCACTTTGAGATATAAAACATGGTGCTTTGTTTTGAATTTCCATCTAGCAACAAAGACTCTAGTTCCAAAGCTGGAATAGAAGTAGCTTCAATATTGGCTGATAATGCTGTAGAATGATGTCTGCAAAGCAAAGAGCAAAGAATATGGGGACAGAGCCACAGAAGGGAAACAAACTCTATTATCTCTTATGCTGAAAACCACCAATTTTATTGTAGAGCTCCACTAAAAGGATGGTGAAACAGCAGAATCAGTAATTGGGAAGCACTGGAAGTGGGACAGCCTTACAAATTTAAATTGTGCTTCTCACATATGCATGTAATTGATGCAGCTTTGTCAAGGTTATCCCTGTTTTCTGAAAATGACACCTACCTACCCATCTCCATGTACAGCAAACAGGGAATTCTGTCGACTTCCAGTTTTTTCGAAAACTGTTTCTGCATCTACAATGTTATGTCAGTCTAAATATATCTTTCTGAGTTTTTGAAAAAACTGAAGAAAATCCAAATCTACAGTATTCTGTTTCAGAGAAAATAATAATCCTAGACACTTTTAATTAAATTTATGCTTTAAGTTCATCATTGTCTTTTTCTGTGCATTCATTCAATATTCCTGCAATATTCAGTATTGGACACCAGCCATTTCTCCTTAAAAACATATGCTTTAATGAGTTGAAACCTGAAACCTCTGCTTTAAAGGTTTATACTTCTGACCTCCCAACATTTAGGGTTGAATCATACTAACAGGATGCCTGTTTTATTAAATTAATCCAATAGTATTTTTTACCAATAATTTTTGAGAAATAGATTTTCTCTATATCCTAATTTGGTGTGATTATTTTTTTCATTGTAAGAAATTAAATGTATGGCTTGTTCAGCAGGTTTCATAATAGATCAATAATTTGTTGGCTTAACTTTTTTTTCCTGTGGAGATGTGGGAAGATCAATGTCTTTAGTGCCCTAGGTCAGGATCAATAGTTTTAATAAAACTTCCTTTTTTTTGTTGTTTTGGGGTTGTTGGGTTTTTTGTTTTGCCTTTGTGCCTTTGTATGGTTTTGCTTTTATTAATGAGCTTTTCCTTTGGTTTCAGACCATTAATGGTTTTCAGATAATGTCACACTGCCCAAGGTCAAGGCCAGTTTGAACTAAAAACTCTACTTATCAATGTTTAAATCTATTGGATGGGCTTACATATGTTAGAAGACATAAGAGTTAGAATCACTGCTGTCCAGGACCCAAAGTTAAAACAAAATCTCAACCTTTTGGGAGGATGATACATTCAGGCCTTTTTTGTGTTTCCTTAAATAAATAACAGTTGTCTTATTTATGGATCTCATACTGGCATTAACAACATGGGTAACTACTGTGGCCTTGACTGCACTTCAATTAAAGATACTATATGTTCCATATGGACCTTTATAATGGCATATTGCTCATTCTACAAAACCAGTTTGAAATAAGATAGCATCTCTTGTTTATTCCTGAAATTCTGGATGGGAAGAGGCAAATTATCAAAGTGTGTGTTACCAGCTGGAGTGCTTGAGAGAATGCCCTGTTGTTGTCTCTGAGGCTCAACCCTGTGTCTTTTGAAATCAATGGAAAGATCTCATTAACTTCATTGGCTATTGATTATGGTCACAGAGAACTTAAAACATTAATGAATATTAATGAGTTATACTGATCCATGTGTCTTTTTGTGTGTTGTACCTTGTCTGGAATCTGTGATTCAATTTTTGTAGTCTACCTAGAGGTTATAGAGAAAGCAAACTTCTTGTAAGCTGAAAGATTTGATAACACATTTTATCTGGAGGTGTCTTCTTTGTTGTGTGGTAGAAGTGAGGGGCACAAAGAACTGCACCCTTTGTCCACTGGCACCTAGGCAGTTTATCCTCTGTAGGAAATACATTTTTCCATTATTTTAGCAGTGTTAGCCTGTTTTTTGCTAGGCAGCAGTTCACTTCATAACAAATCATCACAGAGGAGTTTGAACAGCAGAATCTGTACTCAGAAGGTGCCCTACAGACTCTGGTAGCCCATCATCTTTAATTTAGAGATTTTATTTCCCATCTTGTGATTACAGTTGAATGAACATTGTAGAAAAGTTTAAATTGTAGCTATCTATGTCATGCTTTTGCCATAAATGGTAGAACTTATGTTTTCAAGCCTCTAATCTTCACCTGCTCAAATAGTCTCTATAGAATAATTGCACAGAATGGAAGGAGAGTAGAATGTGGGTATGTATGGTGTCCCTGGATGAAAATTAACTGAAGGAACTGACCCTTTGATTAGAAGTTTCTCTGCTGTAGCATCCAATTTCAGACAGTGAAAGTTGTGGGAAATAGATGGCTGAATGGAAGACAAATCCTTTGCTCCAAGAGGGACAGAGCAGAGATCCTGGCTAGTGGAAAAAGCAGACAAAGGGGAGATTTGAATGGGTCTTGCTTTGCCTGACTTTGGGGACTTGGAATTTATTTTGTGTAAGACGACAAAATGTCTAGAATGAACATTGAGGGCATGTGGGAGGTTAATTGGAGTGCTTTGAAATGGTTAATTGTCTAAAAGTGGAATTGTGAGATTCTATGATCAGTTTGGCTCAGTGATTTCCACAGTAGGTTTTAGAGATGATGCAAAGTGGAAATTATTTAAATGCTTTATGTGAAAAGTAGATTGTGCATGTCAGTCTGATACCAATGACCTGGCCTATTATAGATTGTGAAGTGGCAGTTAAGATATAAACCTCTGGATGCCAAAAATAATGTTTATGTTGTTATGTAGTTGATCCCATTTGAATGAAAGTAGGCTCTGTCTTATTTTTTTCCATAACTGTTTTCTTTGTTAGGAATAATAAAGACAGTAAAGTAAGCAGACCTGGCATAGAGTATATACAGACAACAGATTTAGTGAATAGGATAAACATTGACTGGTTTTATATTGTTATGTTTTGGCTATACCTACTGAATGATATAATACTAATGTTTGTTCAAAAAGTATGCACAGAGTAGTCTGAGACCAGATTTAAAGTTTGGGAGGCTGCATACACTGATTTTGTTTGCTCTAGCTCACTACCGTGTGCCCCCCACTGCCCTCCTAATCCATCCTGATTCTTCTGCCTGCCCCAGTGATTAGCAGTCAAAACTAAATCAGAGAGAAGTCTATGGAACCAAATATTTATGTCCCTTGTAATGTGACACTGTGATATTGTACCGTGAACCTGAAAAGATGCCAGGCCATGCGTTGTGTCTAATAGCAATTGATCAAAAATGGAACTGCACAACTCTACTCCAAATTGTTGGCTTTATAAATTTGATAATAAGTACATTTCTTGATAGAATATAAGAGTGCAGTAAACTGTGCATGCCCTCTCTTCCCTCCGCACCTGTCCAATTGCAGAACGCTGTTTGTACAGTACATTGTCGTCGCTGACAACTGAATAAGAATTTTTAGGAGCAGTTGGCTATCAAGTGATGGCAAATTTAAAGGTTATGCAAATTGTGCCAGTACAGCCCAGCTTGTTTCAGACCTCTTTTCTCTATTATCATATCAATTGAGTCAGCTCATAGTAGACAAAGCAAGGTTATGGGAACCACCTAGAGCATCATGCACCATTAAACATCAATGCAGCACACATGAACATCTGCAACAACGATCTTATTAGCAGAGGGTATAACGGAAAGCAATAAACAGCTTTCTTAGTCACCTAATTGTAAAAAATGTAATAACGTAATACTTGCATTATTTATCAACAGCAGTTTGGTCAAAAACTACACGATTGCAGTGGATTTGATTACAGTACCTATTGACTGCTGTAAATTGCTACAAAAATATTAAAATCCTTTTGTGAGCAGTAAAACACTTTAGTTAATAGAATGTTTAAAATGCAATTTTCTTTGAATTTCTGACTCGTCATGTAATATAAGTATCTGCTTTTTGCACTGACATTTTTATACTTGGCTAAAACCAAATATGATAAAAGAACCTAAGAATTGTTTTTGATTTCCTGCTTGTCTAGATAACTTAACATTTCAAAAATCAGGGCAGAGTTGTTTTGTTGTGAAAAGTAACATACAGAAAACATAAAATGGTCTTGTGTGTGTGCAGTCAAAACAGATGTTTGGAGGGACAAAGTAAAGCATATTAGATGTCTGTACTGGATATGTGTTGTGTGTTGGCTTCTGGAGGAGACACTGCACTGCTTTAGAAGATGAGAGTATGTGAATCTGTGATCTCGAATAGCTGAGGGAAATGTATACAAAAATTAAAGTATGTTAGCAGTTAATAACAAAGAGAAAGGAGGTTTGGCTCATCAAGGCCAAGCCAAAGTCTAGGAATAGATGAGGCTTGAAGCATACCCTTTGCTGGAATCAGATCCATGGTGGGGATGGACACACTCCTCTCCCTGGAGCAGGGGCACTGCTGGACTCCCTGGGCTAGCAGGGAGCCAGAGAGCTGCTGCTCAGAGCTACAGCAGGAGAGCACCACTCTTCCTGTTTTATCCTGAATGTCCAAATGCACAGGTATGTAAGAATTAAAACAGAAAGGAAATAAGAGACTGGATGAATCAATCAATACAGGCTCAAAGGTTGCGTTTGACAAGTGCATTCAGCAGAAAATCCTGCTCCAAACATCAGTCTGCTCCCAAGCAGTTTGTTCCTTCCTGGCACCGCCTGCTCCTAACTCTTGCCACTGAGTAGCAGAGACCACATCGGATTTGTATTTATGTGGAAGAAGAATGGAGCCTTCTCAGTTTGTGTTAGCATAAAAATTCAAGTTGTGATAGGATCACTGGCTACAATTAGCCTCCTGGTCAGCAGTAGACACCTCAGTCATTGCTTTAATCAGCAAGAATAAACAGGTGATGTGGGGAAAGAAGAAGAGTGATTAGACAAAGATGAGTAGAAGCTTGGTAAAAGGATGAATTTGGCAGGTTGAGAGTTACAGGCATTAATTTTGTTACCACAGAAAAAGGAAAGTTTTTCTTAAAAAACGTTAACATCTTTCCTTTTTAAATCTGGTTTTATTTCCTCCAGGAAAAGATGGCAAAAAAAGCAGTGAAACTGTCTAAATAGCCATTAAGTATATGTTTTCTACTGAAATGCTTCTAAAAGGAACAAATAACAAGTATTTTCCATTTTTTTCCACATTTTTGAGTTGCAGTTCAAATGATCTGACTCTGTAGGCTAACCAGAGTTTTTTCCTGCATATCTCTGCAGTTTTTAAAGTAGTATCTGCTTCTTGCCTTTCTTCATAACTTCTTTACAACTTAATTGTATCAGCAGAGTGTCCATATTTTGCTTATACACATCTATTTACTTGCTTAGCAACCTTACTTTTCAGATTGGAAACTCTTCAAAGCAGGATTTTTCTTTTTTCTTTTTTCTTTTAAAACGTATCTTGGTCTTCTTGGCAATACTAGAATAATACATATTACAGAGAACATGACCTGTATGCACCAACTGAAGTTTGATTAATCTTAAAATGTTTTATTGCTTCTAAAAAGATGTGTGTTGTTTTGGGTATTATTTTGGAATCACTTAAATCTGAATTATTCAGCAAAGTAATACTTGAAGGAAAAGTAACCAGGAGTGACAGGCAGAGTCTGCCAATCTTCTGCAAAGTTTTTAGCTGGAAATTTTTTATTTTTCTGCTAGGTTACTTATTTTGGTTTTGTCAAGCAGCCTGACTTTGTAGCATTGGGGTTTACATTGAATGACAGTGCATGCCCTGTAAAGCCTGTTGGGTTACCTTTATGGGTGCACATATGGGACTGCCATGCTTTAAAGGCCTTCATACACAAACATATGATCCAAGAGCTCTTGCAGAAACTCTTTGTCAAAGCTGCTAATTATTACAGTAACTGTGTGGAAACGAATTTAATACACTGTGTAGTCAATAATTGTAAAAATTCAGAGGTGCATAATTTACATCAAAATGTGGGTGACTTTAAAAGATGGTAGATTTACCATCCTGCTTATGTCACTGGTTAGCTAATACTTTGAAACTGATAACATGATACTACAGAGATCATAGTTTGGGGTATTTAATTATCTAAGAAATTATCTGCAACTAATGTAGGGGACAAATAAACTCCTTCATTCTGGGCCAGATTTTTATCTTAGATTGGTATAACCCTTAAAGAATTCCATTAGAAACAGCAGAGCTTTTGTGTTTCAGCTGGCATTTTAAGAGTATGATATTTTCTCACTGATCTTAGAACAAATTTTGGCCTCCACTGCAGTGACATCTTCTAAATAGATTTGAAACATGCTAAAGTCTGATAAAATTCATTTAGTAAGCATATTTTATTCTTCAAAAATAATTAAGTAGTCTTGGGAGATCTTAATTAAAGTAAACATGAAGCTTACAAATACAGAATGAGAAGGAAAAAAATTATAAAATTCTAGAGCTGAGCTCTGAGATAAAAGGATGAAAAATTGAAATTTCTACATGTAATTTGAATTTTTAAAGGCAATGCTGCATAATTTCTGTGGTATAGCTACCTCATCAATGTTCGGCTAGTAACAAATTAATTTTTTTTTCCAAGGAGAAGCAGATATATACATTAGCTTATTTTTAGTAATATATCTAGGGAAGGCTGTCTCTCTCATTCCAGTGCACTGACTTTATTTGTGAAACTAAATATAAATTCTCCCAGAAGAAAAATCTCCTTCAGAGCTGCTCTATAGTGACCTAATGCTCACTCCTTCTCTTTTCAGTCTTACTGATGCTCAAGTGAAATAGAAGTGCCTTGGGCCCATTTCTGCCTCCACTGACAACCCATGCTTCTCAGATTATCATGTAGCATAAAAAAAGCTGTCATGTAACATGGCATTTATTTAAATGATGTGATTTCTGTGTTCACCACTCTGAAACTGAGGTATAGCTAAGAAAGCTTGCAAGTTTTGACAGGTGTGTTTACCCCGCTAGGGCAATATGCTTAATGTATGAAAAATGCGAGGCAGAATACAGTTTTAGTCCTACTCAAAATCAAATTATAATATGTTTTTCTCTCTCTTTTTTTGGTTTTGTTTTGTTTTTAGCCAATGTCCTGCTAAGCTTTTGAGTAGGAATGGCATTGTCATGATTTATAGGTTGATACTTGTCAGAAGATTCTCCCATAGGACAGTGTTGTGGTGGCTTAGCTGTGCAGTGGTTTAAAATACATCTGTAGATACTGTGGAGTACAAGCATAGATGTTTCCTGTTGGTTGTTGGTCAGTGCAAACAGTAAGTGAATGCACACACAGTCTGGTTTCTGAACTGAGAGATGGTTCATTTTTGCAGTCCCCAGAGCCATGCTGAGGAGCGTGGTGAGCCAATGTGTCACTGTAACCCAGACACACCTTTGAGATGTATTCCTTACACTGGACATTGGCATTCCAGCTCTCATCATTTGTGTGTGATTACAAGTCTTGACTACCTATTTACAAACAGAAATAGATTTGTTTGGATTTCTAATTCCCATACACAGCTCAAGGTGGAAGGGTGTAGCTTGGTGTTTTACATGTAAGGATCGAATAAGATGTACAGTGCCCAAAGCAGCACATGTAGGATTTACAGTGCAGGGAGATATATTTGTTAATATCCAAGGCCAGATGTGGTTTTGTGTCACAGTGGCTCAGTGCACTGTGGCAGAGCTTGCTCTTCACAGAGACCAGGATCATACAATTTATGGGCTTTGTTTACTGTAACCCATCTCTCCTGTCTTCAGGACAGATTTCTCCTGAGCTCTTCATAGTCCTTCCAGACTATGTGTGTTGTATCAGTAAATACCTGCAGAACCTTTTCTTGATTTGGATGCCTGTGACTTCACACCCCTTTCCTGAGTCCTCAAGCCCTGTGTGAGCCCAGGCAGAAGTCAGAGGAGAGGTTTGAGCTCTGAGCACTACCTTATGTCTCCAGTAGCCATGCCGAGCTGGAGCAGTGCATTCCTGGCACTTCAGTGGGCGCCGTTTCAGCTGCCTCTGAAATCAGTGCCTGCCGGGCAAATGGCAATACTCTTGTGTGCTTGTAAGGCTTTTTCAACAGAGTTCATTGCCATTCTAAACCTTAAACATTGTGACACATGCCAGAAAAATTCAGCAGCTTGTTCTTTAGGGCAGTTTTTCCATATATATATATGCACATATATATTTTTTAAAAATGTTTTATTAGCAACAAACTGAAGCAGAACTAGTATTTTCTGTTGACCTCTTGCTTCTCCATCTTTTAAGCAGTGTTCTGTTTACTTGTGCTAAAAATTGTTTAATGCAAGAAATAAAGTAGAGATTTAGCTCTTGGCACTGGCAGTGATGATACAGAAAATAATGACATTTAAGTGTGCCCCACACCTTTGATGAAGTAAACAAACAAATTTTGCCTATAGAAGATGTTCATGAGCCATTAGTCAATGCTGTTACCTTTCTTACAGTTCTTACCTTTCTTACAGTTGTAACTATATACAGAGTTCTGAGTCCAATCTTGTGCTGGTATAAATCAAGAGTTATTTCAAAGCAGTGGTGTTGAATAACAGGATTGCAGACGGAATCAAGTGTAGGTTCAGAGGATACACGCTGTGTGCAAAAATAGTGTTTAATTTTACATCATTGCTAATAGTTGATGTGTATGAGTGTACAAGTTGATTCAGATGAACCTTCTTTCCCCTATTAACTCTAATCCTATGAATCACACTTCACTGAGAGGCTACAAATACGACTTCTGAATCAAAATGCTCTTGACCAGATAATGGTACAATTTGTATGTCTGATGAGAGCTATAAGGGGAAGACAAGTCTCATTTACCTCCTAAGACAGAGGAAAATGGGAGTCTGCACACTGTCATTTCCCCTACGGGTATCTATGGGACTATGACTAGAGCCACAGGAGATTCAAAGTCTTTGGCATTATATTCTTTCTCTGTTTCTACTGGAAACGAACTCGCTGTCTCTGAGGGACAGCCCTTTGCATCCTGATCAACACTTTTGCTTAGCAAGCTGCAAAGAGAATTTTAGCTCCATTGCTAAAGAGACTCATTAATTGGGGTTTTTATTATGGAAATCAATTAATATTTCTATTTCTTGTATCATACCACAGACATAATAAAGCATTTTAAATGACAACTGCTCTGTAACTTCTTTAGGGTCATATGTTTATTATAGCAATAAAGGATAAACAACTTCTACATTGCTAGTTATAAAAATTTCTTGGGTACATACAGAATTCGTTAGAATACAGCATCATTTGTTGTTTACTATTAAAATACTCGATAGAAAGATACCATAGTATGTGGCTGACTTGAACCTTGCTTGTCATGCTGTAACTCCATTGAATGGCACAAAGAGATTCCTTCTTTTTCTGACAAGCCCTACATAGCTACAGCACCAGGCCCACAGTGCACAGACCTAGATGGTGGAGGGAGGAGGTGTTGGGGTGCAAAACAAGGCCAGCTTAGCACACACCCACAAAGTGTCAGGAGTGCCAGCGTGTCTGTCCAGAACTGGCTGGAAGTGGAAAAGTCCCAGCCTGAAAATGCAGGATCTCATTCTGCTTGCTTAGAAGTGACAGGTTGCATCAGCTGTGCCAGGTTTGAAGTACATGATCACTGCAAGTCTGGAGGATTGCTAGCTGGCGTTCAGTGCCCTGCCCCACGCTGTAGCTTTGGGCAGTGCTGTGCTGATGGGCTGGGGGAGCTGTGGCATCTCTTTGATGTACATTACCGAGTGTGAGATCATTGTGTGAAGGAGCATCATTTTACTGGTGGACAAAACAGGAGAAAGTATTGCTATACTGAGGGATTTTAAAGATGTGTTGATGTGCTGAAGAAGATATAGAGACTTAGAGCCTGTAGCCTTTTGGGGTTTACCTTCTGGAGACAGGTGAGAGCTAAAAATCATCCTAAGTAACATGGCCTGGTTTCAAATACTTTTCTCATTACTTCTTACCTTACAGCTGCCCAGAGACATTTATAGGTTTTGAGTTCAGGTTTCTATGTTCTGTTAAGTTCTTCCTGTCTCTTTTTTTTCTTTTCTTTTTANGATCTAAAGAAAGTTAGAGAGGGTGGAGGTGGGGAGGAGACTGGACAGAATTCTGTTCCACAGTTGTTCCTTTATTTTACAAGCTAAAGCTCACAAAAGAAACATGAATGTGACTCCATCTTGTAAGCATCTGTACTACCACTACCAAGCCATGGATCAAAAGATTATTTGAGGAAATAGCTAGACCTTTTTTTTGTATATATTTTAGGTCTACCTTCTTCCTTTCATTTTATTTTAAAACAAAATTAAGGACACTCCAACACGTTGCCCATAAGAGTTCTGTTACAGGTAATTAAATGTAAGTTTACACATTTAATCTACTTTTAAGAGCAAGAGAGACTGGTAAATGACCCAGTTAAGGAAAGTACTCAGCCTAATTGGATGTAATGATTGCTTGCTGGTGTTTATTACTGTACTAAGAGTAGACATGTAGTCTGTGATTCTAATTTGGTTTGGAGACAGACCTGTAGTATTTGCACCTATCATTGGAGTTCGATTGTTTCTGCTAACATTATGAAATAGGCTTGTATTCATCTGGGAGCTTAAGAGTGTTAGAATGGAAGGAGCATTGAGTTTTTTCAGTTACTATTGCTCTCCAGTTATTATCTCTCCAGACTGTTTTACCTACAATAATATGTTAAGCCAGATATGCTAGCATATATTTTTTCCTAGGAAAATAAATAGAGATTTCACGTCTTTATATATGTAATGTGAGAGGTTAACAATAACTAAATTTACCAATGAGCTGTATCCTTCTGATTACCTGGGAACTTACCTTGTCTTTGGCCTATGAAATCACATTAATGTCCGGGTTTGATTATTTCTATGTCATTTTTAAATAGTTGAGTTCCTGACAAATGTAAAGTCACTGAATCAAAAGTCACAAAATTTTAGATTTCATTAATGCTTATTTTCTAAAATTTCCCTTGTAATCACCTTGTTACAATTTGCACTCATAATTCTGGGCTTCCAGGAAATGATATCCAAATGGAATATGTGTTGTATCACAAAAGATATTTGTTACATAAAAATAGAACACTGGATTTTATGCCCAGAGCAGCGGCATTTGGACTTCAAAACACTTATGTAATTATTCTTTCTTTCATAAGCTCTCAGAATGATGAATGAAATGAGAGCTGACTTTGAAAAGCAAGGCCACTGATGACCAGTGCACTTAGCCAAGGTGTCTCAATGTTCACTATGATGGATTTGAGGGTTTTCTAACATAATGGATCAAAAATGAAGTTAAAGCAACATTAAATTCACAAAAACAAGGATACTCAGAATGGAGACTTCTGCTTCATCGTGATTCATCTTGTTGTGTTTAGTTGCTACAAAACAGATCAGTAAGAGAAATTAGCTCTTTTGGTGCTATTACACAGATGTAGCAATGTAATTTAATGACAGCTTTAATTCTGTCTTACTTCACTTATTATAAAGGAAAGGGGGAAAAAAACCCAAACCTCAGTATTCTTTTGCTGATCTTCCAGTATATATTATTATAAGCTGTAGTTTGGTTGACTCTACTATGCTAGAAGTTCTCCTAAGGTTAAAGAAAGATAATTTGCCTATTGGATGTGTGCAGATGGCAATATTTTGTAAGTTAGTGTGTGCTCCAAAGCCATGCTCCTTCTTAAACTTCAGTACTTCAAAACATGAGAATACTGCTCTGCTTGAAAATACATAGGAAGTTACAGAAAGGAAATGTATTGCCCAGGTAGACATGGAAAACTGTGACTAGAAAAAAAAAATTAAATTGTACACTAGAAGACTTTCATAATGTATTTGGGGTTTTAGACTAATTCGGTTACTTACAATTATATCTACTACAGAAAGAATAGAATAGGAGCTTCTAGTGCAATACTTACCTGCACATACTAGAGGGAGCTGATGGAGGGAGTCAAGACAGAGAAAAAGAAAGGAAAAAGATGATGATGAGAACTTCCATTTGTACTAGTTTGCTTGAATAGAGTCTTAATTGATGCCACACCCCATTTACAGCTTTCAAAATACAATGTGCATTATTCACTCTCTGTGCCCAAACACAGACATTTGTATGCATATCCAATTGTCTGCTGTGCATTTAATGGAGAACATCTGTGTGTGCCCATGCACACTTGGGAAGGAGCAGGTTAGTTTATTACAATGTGTCTTCAACAGACTTAGCACATTGTTCATTGTTTTAGTATTATCTAGAGCAAATCAATATACCTTCTTGTGAAATGGATGAATACACTCTGCTTGTCTGGCAGAGTTTAATGTAAGACCTCTCTTTCATGATTTCCAATTCAAATGAATCCTGTTAAAATTACTAAAAAACATTGCTCTTGAAGACTTATCTTAAGAGCACAACACAGCATTGAAGCACGTTTCTAAATAGCTTTCTTAACAGGGTAGAGAGTAGGATGCATTGAGAACTGACTGAAACCTGTTCTTTAATTGGAATATTCATCTTATGTTTTTCATTACCCTTTTTCCTTTGCCTCTCATGGATGGTTGTTGCTAATGCTCCCCTCCCCTCCTGGTGGGCCAGCCAACAGTTCCCTCTGGAGGCAGCATCATTATATCTGCCTGGTTCACTTAGTAGCAGATGGTGAAGAGCAGTAGAGCTGATACACTGCATTTCACAGAAACCAGGATCCTTCTGGTACCTCTGCAGCATACACAGACTTGCCTGATTTGAGACTGAGAATTCTTTATATGCCTTCCAAACTAGGTTTCCTTGTTTTTTGCTACTGTGTATGTCAGTGTAAGAGAGATTTTTCTGATCTGCTCTGTTACTGGACAGTGAAGAAACTACTCATCTCCAGGTTTCAGCTACTAGAAGCTCTGTTTTCCATTTTATTTCTATTTTTACCAAAAAATTAAAAGAAAACAGCTCTGATGGTTTTTCTTTTCACTGGTTGACAGGATTTTCTTCCCCCTCCCCTTTTTGTAATTCCTGCTGTCTGCCAAAGGACAATCTGTTTGCTCTGAGACAGTTTAATGCATACTGACTACCAGAGGCAGAACTTCCATTGGCTCTGTTACAGGGGTAATTTACACTTTAACAAGGTATTGTGACAAGGTGGTAATTATATTTTTATCACGTCATTATGACATTACCACCTGGAAAGCCATAGCTGATTAATTAGTGGCATATATTAAATTTATAACCCTGGAACTCTAAAGTTATCATACCTAAGTGGTGTAATTATGCTGAACTGTGGTGTGGCAGTGAATTGGAGGTGAAGATGCTGAGTATCCACCTATTGCAATACATTTAATGAGTGCCAGTAGAGGGCAGGGAGCTGAAGGAAATAGTTGGGGTTTTTAAAATAAATACTAGGGAAGAGAGTGAAATCATTGAAATCTTGAAACCAAATCTAGTCAGATGGCAAGTTGCAAGGCTTCTTACATATATGGATTTTTTTAAGGTATAATTTAAAAGCACTTTGATTTATGCTTGTTTTTGCTTTTTATTTCACAGCTTTATTTCAGTTAATTCTCATCTACTTTGGTTTTAACAATGCAGCAGTTTCTGTTGATCTTTTTGAGGCTTGTACTGGCCATTCTGGAGGCTATCTCACCTTCCTGTCATTAGTAGAAAGCACTGTTGTTGGCAGGATGGATTTTTCTCAGTCTTGTCCATATGCCCAGGTGTTTTATGTTGCTCCTTCTGATTTACTTTTTCTTCTTTTGCTCTTTTCCTTAGTCTTTTTCTCTTGTCCTTAGTATTAGGAGAGAAAATAAACGAGGCTAGAAGTAAATAATGAAAATGCCCACAACTTATGGCTGTTTGAATGTGTTCCCATATCCCTATGAAGTAAATACAGACAGACTTATAAATCCAATCTATTTTTACCCAAATTATCATGCTAAAGGTCATAGTTTTGAATTGTTTTGATTTTCCCTGTTTGTTGTGCATTTCAAAGTCAGATTCCCAAGTAACTCATGTTTTATTCTTCCCTTTCTCTACAGAAAATGAAGTGACTACTTTCCCTGTGTTGGTGAGTGATCAGAGTGAAATTGTGGACACCAATGGAGCTGGAGATGCATTTGTTGGAGGTATTTCTTACTTCTTTCTATTGTTTAGAGATTATCTTACTGTTCTCTCTATATAAAACTTACTGTTTTTTCATTCAGCTTGTCCTTCAGAACAGGCTTTATTCTTCTCAGCTTTTCTCTGCATCCCGAAGTTATATGATTTAATTAAGTTCTGACTTTGAAAGGGAAAGTGTGTTCTATTACTTCAAAAATAATATGCCATTATGCTGTATTCTGGTCGTTTTCATGAGATTAATTGTATCTGTCAGACTGTTGCATAAACAAGCTGCATCAAGTACTATATAGTGTACAGAAATCCCTCCTGGCTTAAATGTTAACACATTGTTGTTCTTTAAAACAGGTTGTAGTGAATATTAAACAGTATGTTAATAAGTGAGCATAATGTCTCTGATCATGTAAATTTTGGTAGAACATCTGCTTCCAATACAATTATTTGGACATCAGAAAAGAACGCAAAGGGTTAATTTGTTAAAACAAACCCCAAAAATATCTGGCATTGCTTAATATCCATTTGCAAACTTACTATTTTTTTTGGCGCAAGCTCTAAGGAAAAAAGAGGATGTTATGTCTATGCCTGTTTAAAAAAATTATTCAATATAAGCCAAAACTCAATCTAATCCAAGATTTCTGTCATTCATTGTAACCTTCATCCATGTAGTTCTGTGATGCACTATTGCATCCTGAAGGCTCTAATATCCAGTCTGTAGTAGCTGTAAGGGGCTCCATTAGTCACTAATTTACTGGAAATATTACAAAAGAGACTTTATAAATAGAATTGCAGGGCTCAGTCTTGCAGCTATGAAGGGGATAACAAGCAGTATGTTACCAAATTAAAGCTTCAAAATTGTGTCCCACTTCAAGAAAATATTCAACATAAGCTTAATCTTAAGCATGTGAGTAATTCCATCCTTACTTAATACAGCATTTAAACCAAAGATAAATGTTCTGTATATACTTAAATCTGAAAATAGGAATGTTTTACTCATTATTTCAGTGCCTTCATGAATCAAAAAGGACAGAAGTAGGGGGAAACACATTAGATTGTATTATTCATACACCTTTTAGAGCATGCTTGTCACTCTCTATTGTTCCTAATACACAAACAAGACTAAATTTGAACCGGTAGGCAGCAGTGACTATAACATAAATAAGATCATCTTCAAGTGCTTGTCCTTGTATACATTTTCTCTGTGTATCAGCTGTGCCAGAAAGCTGCTGTTCTTGTGAGGAGGGGAAAAAAAGAGAGAATAGGTCTTGCCATGTTTATCTCAGGTTGTATTCATTTTCCGTTCTTCAGTTTTAGGCCTCTTGAAATCAGGACTTACGTTTTAATAGTCCTAATTTCATTCTTTCCTAAGTTAGCTGCAGGAAGAATATTGCAACTAGATAATCAGGACTTTAGGAACTGTTTTATAATATAATAGATCAAATTAAAAAATGGGTCTCTCAAAAGCCTTCCTCTTTAAGTTACATTCTTTTCCCTGGTACTACCATAGCTGCTGGTTTTCTGTAGAAGGGCTAAAACACTGACTTTAATCAGAATATCCTGAATGGAAAAGCTGATATAAACCAGATCAGTCTATTCCAAACTACTGCCTTCCACCAGCAATGTAAGGAGCTGGGGCACATCCTGTCAGGCTGATCTTGGATCAGTTGTGAGATTCCTTTCTCAAAGGGGAAAAATGATGCATACAGTGCTCCACTGTCTAAGAGAGGGTGAAGGGACATTCTAAAAGATTAACTCTCCCTTATCATTCTAAGTGTTAAGATACAGCAAGATCCTGTGTATTTGGAATAATCTTAACCAAACTCCTGTATCACTGCTTATGGATGTATATTATCTTCAGTTGCCCCACAAATAGCACTGAGGCATCAGGTGCTTTTTCATTGGGGCACAAGTACAATGCAGTCCAGTGCTTTGCACAGTTCTCCCTCACTATCAGAGAAGGGACCACAGCTGGTTTTCCTTCTGTAATGGAAGTCAGCTCAGCCATGGCAAAGGTCTGAGCTGTCCTTGCAGTTAGACACTGACTTGAGTGCAGGTGTGTGAGCTCACCTCTTGTTGCACCATGCTTCTCTCTCCTGTGACTCAAAGCAACATGAGCTAGAATATACATAGTTCTTCTATTGGCTTCTGGGATGTCTCTGTTCTCCTCTGTCACACCATAAATAATAAATTGATCATTTATCCTCCTCAGAGAATAGATTTTCCTGAGTTTAGTCCAGATGGGTGAATTTGTGCTCATAACAGTCGAGGTACACAGCTGATTCTAGTCTTATGTGTACTGTGGTCTCCTTCTTCAAGGAGTCATTTAATTTTCCTTCCCATATGTAGGAAATAGGATACTGGACTGGATAGGCTTTGATTTGGTCTATGTTTCATTTGGGAGAGCTGTCTGTATTTTATCTGTGCCACACTTTCCATGTGTTTTCAAAGTGTGTATTTGGAACAGGAGAAGTTCTTGAACATCTCCTTAGCAGCAAGCCCTGTGCAGTAGTGTAGGTAATGCTGCTCAACATGTGTATTTTCTAGCACTGGGTCTAGCACTGAGCCAGCTGCAGAGTTACTGTCCTGACAGAATTTTTACAACAGGAAAGTTATATTCTCTTCAGTGCTTTTCTGCTTCTTTCTTTGATTGAGGTTTTATCAGTTGTTACTACCTAGGCAACAGTACATGTAATGTTTTGATTTTAGTGTCCTTGTAGTAAAATGTTTCAAAATTAATCCCTTAACTAAAAAAATTCACTCAGTGTTACAATATCCCCTGTGGGAAACCTAGTTCTTTTATTCAAAAATAACAAGACTCCCATGGCAAAGTTTCCCATACTTCTCTGGAACCAGTACATTAACATGACTGAACAGTGGTTTTTCTGGAGCAGATGTCTTGGCTGAGAGGAGAACGTGGGATATAATGGAAACTAACCCCATTAAACAAGATTTGTTTTGCATTAGGAGGTCAGGTTTGTTAGACTATCATATTTTGAAAGGTCTTTCACAGAGGTGTTCTCTTCCAGAGGTATAACTCACAGATTGTAGGGAAATTCCTTCTCAATAATTATGCCAGCTTGGCAAATCAGCCCTCATATGTTTCTCCATGTAAAAGTTGAAAAAAATAAAACCATGGTTTTTTTTTTTACTAGAGCCAGTCTAACTACTGAAGCTCTTGAGACCTTAAAGTCAAGAAAAAGTTTAAAGACACAAAGTTTCTGGGCATTTGTAACTCTGTGAGTTGGCTCATGAGTTCAGCATTTCTGAACATGTAGCCGCCAGCCTCTGAGGAGAACAAGCTCACCCCAACAGCTAGCAGCAAGAAATAAACCACTTTCTTCAGTTGAAATGTGGTTTTAATAAGTTGGCACCAGGAATATCTCTGAATTTCTTGCCTTTTACTTCAGGCAGCAAGTCATCTGCCACTCAGGGCTGGTGCAGTGCATGAATAAGAAACCAGGTTTTTAAAATTGCTGCAGGTATCTTTATGCTAAAAACACTTCTCTAAACAACACTAACACAGTTCTGCTTTTATGGCTTACCAGCAACACTGCTACCTTTTACAAGTTGAAGCAATAATGGTTTACTTTGTAGCATCTCAGCACCTCTTGTGGTTTTCAGGAGAACCACAGATACTTGGTTATAAATCCCTGAAATACCCATCAATTAAACTTGCAATTCCACCTCCAGATTTTTATGACATTGACAAATCACTTGAGCTTTGGTGACATGGCTTATGTCACAAGAGTCCTCTTAATGGAAATACAGCCTTAGTTGGTAGAGTTTGGGGAGCATTCTGTTGCTCATTAAATTAAATTAACATTTATTTATTACTAGTCAGCCCCAGTTTGAACCATTGCAGTAATGATAAGCAAAGCGTACTTAGTGGCAATAAATAGACTGAAATATGGGCAGTTTTACCATCGTGTGCTTTCCTTTATGCCATCCTGCTCTCTTTAGCCAGAGTAGGCCTGCCTTCTGTTTGAACTCCCCTTTGTCATTGCCACCGTAACTAATGAAAACAATAAGCATCTGTTCTGATAGCTGCTGCCATTGTTCCCTGCAAAATCTCTCCCCTAGAATCTGTCTAGTCCCTGGAACTGAGTGCAGAGTTCATAACAAATGAATAGGAGAAGGTGTAAAATCGATGTTTCTTCAGGTTCCATCAATATAAATATATTGACTTAATAATCTGCTATGATTTAGTCATACACTACATGAGAAGTACTAGAGTATGAAATGGAACCACAAATCATTTTCAAGTAGCATGATAAGGCAGTGACAGAATGATCGCAGCAAGCGTGTATTGCTTATCACCATGCTATAAAGATGTTCTACCATTCTCAAGGAAAAGAAATCCCAAGGTAGAAGGAGCTCTTCATTAAGCATTGTACGGTGCCAGATAGGAGCTGATAGCAATTTGCCTCTGTCAGTATCAAAGGGGAGGTCAATGGCTCAAACCACCTGTCAATTTAAAAATGGCATTGGCAGCTTTCATGTGCTGAGGAATCTCATAAAGCTGCTAGCTAGAGTTTGAAAGCTACAGTCACAATTTTTTGGTGCACATTCTTACAGAGTAAGCAGTTCTCTCTCTTTCTTGTGAAGCCCAGCATGAGCCTTATGAGATGGCCAACTCCTGTCTCAGCTATCAGACAACTACTCTGGTAGAGACAGGGAGAGCGGCAAAAGAGGAGTCATCCTCTTTCATGTGTCCTTGTGTGAGTGGGCCTCGTGGCATCCTTATCTCCTCTTTAGGGACCACAGGGCTTACTGAAGAGACTTCCCTCTTTCTGATTCTATTTGAGCCAAACTATCTCAGTAAAGCCATTTCTTCATCTTTAATAGAGAGGTTAATTCCAAGCATTATTTTTCCATCTTAATCTAAATGTCTCTACAAATTAGATAAAGACCTTAGACTTGTAGGAGTTTGCCTAAAGATTCTCACATTGTTCAAATTTTAGCCTCTGTTCATGAGGTAAATGCAAATGGTTTTTGATAGGGTGACATCCAGCTTTGATTTCAGAACTAAGTAATATTTTATATACTTCTACATTATTGAAATACTGAAATACTATCTTTCATGTGAAACATTCTTTGAATATATTATGCATGTACATATACATGTATGTGTATCTACAAAACTACAGTAAAAGAAATAAAAACACAGGTTTAGAAAGAATATATAGTGCACAGAATAATTGGTCATCATTACTCCTCTACTGTGAAGTGTTTGATTCATAAACCCCTTTGAAAAAAGGTCTGCTTTTGTTTTCTGAACACACTAGGATAGCTTTGGAATGCCTTGGCTGAAGCTGGTGGATTTAAACAAATATAATATTGATAAAAATGGAAACATAATTAAAATCAGTATAATAATTCTTATGCTGTTGTTATGTAACATCCATCATTTATGGAAGGAATCCAGTGATTTTTAAAATTAAAAAATCATCTTGATGGGATTTGACATCATCTGAGTTGACCCTGCCTTAAGCCAGGGGCTGGAGCAAGTGACCTAAAGAGGTCCCTTCCCATGTAAATTGTGTTATGGTCTTATTAATTTTAATCCTGTAGGTATTAAGTTCCCAGGTGCCAGTTCCTGCTCCTCTAGAAATCCAGACTCAGTCATCTTCAGAGGGTGATGTTGGTGGCTCCAGAGTAGGAGCTGACCAAATTAAGAAATGAAGCTCAAAGAGTGGGAATTCCATCTTCTTGCAATAAATCTGTTCTAGGGCAAAGTGGGACTGTACTCATGACTCAGTCTAATACGTCCCTTATGTATTTTTTGTGCAAACATTGTGGGGATAGAGGCATGTGCACATGTGAGAAATGAAATAAGCTCTTATGAATAGTTCCTATATGGCTATTCCAGGAGTGCTAAACATGCAAAGATCTGATAATGCCTTCAGCAGAGACAGATTTGAATGTTTTTTCAGAATACTAAATTATGAGTAAGCTTGTGACAATATTAAAAAGAAAGTTACTTAATGAATTTCTAGGGCTCTTGAAGACTGCGGAAGAATTTGTTAACACTGAAAATTAATATTTCTCTTATTTGTTGTATTTTCCTCTCTGTATAAATCTGTGCTGTAAGGGCAGCTCTATCTCCAATATTCACCTCCCCTAGAACATTCTAGATTTGTTGAAATAGGAGTATAAGGAGCTGGGAACTGTTCTTTACTGAACAGCAGGAGCATGATATCAGAAGCTACTTCATCCACTTATAGCAGTCTTTAATTTTTATAAGGTTTTTATACTTGTTTAAGATACCTTGGGAAGTTGTCATCATTTTTTAATTACATTTGATAGAGGGAAATACAGTGGATAAAATGTCACTGCTGTGAAGTACTCCCTTCTGATAACACCAGAGCTCTGAGATGCAGAGCTACTTGCCAGCTGGGAGCAAGGGATATTTTTTTGGTGATATCAATTAAATATGTATGTGCATGTAACTTGTAATGGCTGATTTTTGCTACAGAATTTATCTTTACCAGCAAAGAGAGAGGGGATACTGCTCTGAATTGTTCTGGATTTTCTTTGAAGTAAAGATAAGTGTTATAACAGAAGGCAGCACACTTCTAGTTTTCATTTGTACGACATTGGTGGCTAATTGCCTTTGAGCAATCCTGTTGTTATTGAGATCATGGTGGATGAGATAGGAAGCTTTGAAATAAAAATACTTAGTGTCATCAGCACTTTGACTGACAGCCCATTTTTCCCATCTTTACTTCTCCTGGTTTATAAACAGCATACAGGAGTATAATAGTGAGCTGCAGAGAGGGCATCAATCTTTGCTTGCTAGGGGATAACCTGTCAGCATGTCCATGACTTACCACCCCTGTGTTCTGATGGCACTCAGAACTCTGGCAGATAAACACCCCACATAAACCCAGGCTATTAGATGACCACGTTATCTCTGTAACTGACCTTCTACAAACTAGAAAGTTTATATGATACCAGATTATATGTTCCTAGTTGATTTTTTCTCAGTCTCAGCTAGAGGCACATCATTATTCTGATCAATAGTGTAGCCAGTTGCTAGTAATTTCAACATTTGTATTGGCTCATTTTCGAAATTTGCCACAGTTTGAATTGCAGCTATTTAAACAAAACCATAAAAGTAGATATCACTCAGAAAAAAACATGGAATATTTCTGGTTTCTTTTTAATTCCTTACTTCTTTGTTTACCAATTTCCATTCAAAATTATTTCTTTGGAAAGAATACCCTCTTCTGTGCTGACATTGTATGTAAACCTGTTTGCATGTGTTGTATAATTGTGATTATACTGTTTTCGTTGTTTTAATTGCTACCTTCTTTTGGTCTCTAACTGTTCCTCTTAATTTCATTACATATGTATTCTTATAATACAGTAATGTAAATATAGTAATTCACATTTTCACCTGTTCCATTTAAAGGCAATCCAGAAAAAGACATAGTAGAATAAAAGTAAGGCAAAGCGTAATATACTTGCTGTCATTTCTTAAATAACATGTAGAAGCAAAAGATCCACTTTAAAGGATCAGTGTATGGAATTAAAAAACCCTCAGAAGTTTCTAATTAGACTGAAGCAGGAGCTGATTCCTTTAGCCTCTGTGTCTCTCTTCCTGTCAGTGACACCATCAGTT
Source organism: Toxostoma redivivum (assembly GCA_013397375.1). Taxonomy (NCBI): domain Eukaryota; kingdom Metazoa; phylum Chordata; class Aves; order Passeriformes; family Mimidae; genus Toxostoma; species Toxostoma redivivum. The sequence continues at coordinate 937,199 of VXBI01010007.1, forward strand.
TTAAGGGAGCCTCAGTACACAGCAAGAGGATTAATATTTTGCAAAATTGGCTTTTAAAAGGCCTAATTTACCTCACCATAAATTCAGTGACATTATGGACAGGTTTTGTGAAAAATAAACGTCAAATAGATTGTGTGCACTTTAAAAAACAAACCTACTGTGTTAAAAATAGATTTTCAAAACCAATTACAAAGTTCCAATTTTTGCTGTAATAGCTATGGGACAATTACAAATTGACTTAACGCCTCAAAGCAAATCATCACCGTTTAAAATACTTTGTCATGCCTACTATGCCTACCCTCATAACATTTCATTTTATGTTAATGTGTCATGTGTTAGAAAATCATGTAATGATAAAGAAAACGTTCATGTGGAAGGTTAGAAATTACTTTAATGAGTTACTATTACCTTGCTTGCAGACTGTTGGCAATATTTTTGTGTTATTTTAATGTATTCTGAGTAGAGACAGAGGCACTCGTCAGATTGGATCATCAAGAACATTCCCCTGGGAATCAGGGCAGGATATAGTCCCTTAAGAAATGATGTGTCAGATTAAGCTGATGCTATATTCACAGGAGATAAAACACCACACAACGAAATACAGAAATACACTGAAATATATTGTCTGTTTGACATCTAACATGCTCTGTGGGTGCTAAGGACATGGACACCGTGACCATAAGGACACTTCTCAGGCCCTGGTGTTCACAAGCTGGGTCCTCTCTCACTTACAGCTCCTCTGTTATATAACAGCATGGTAAAGTCTCCCAGAATTTGTTCGCTTCCCCCACACTGCAATGGGCTCATACTTGAAGAGTGAAGATGGCAAGATTGCAGTAAAAAGGAATTAAAAGAAAAAACGTGGTCCCAGTTAAGAGCAGTGGTAGTAGCAGTGCTTGTGGGTTGATTGGACACTGATCTCTGACCCAGTGGAAAGGGATGTTACTGTTATTGGTGATCAGTAAATTTCTGCTATCAATCCAGAACTGTAACAGATATTTAAAGAGGCAAAAGATATTAAGTGTCAGTGTATTAAAATAGGAGCATTATGAATGTAATGCTAGGGCAGGCTATTTCAGCCCACAAAAGTCAGGAAATTCACAGGCTGCCTAGCTCCCTTATTCCCACTGCACTGGGTGTTGCTTTTTGATTCTCTTTACATACTGCTGGCTTGGCTGTGTGGAAGCACACCTGCAAATAAAACTCTCCTGAGAGATGGTTGTTCTGCAAATGCAACTTCAAATCTCCTAACTTTTATGCATATGAATCTTGGCTATAAAGTTACATTCATGCAACCTTTTTTGCACTTGAATATATGTTAAAAACCGAGTAGAGGATAGGACAAATTATTCCATTTTATCCTTAGAACTTCATTATATCTATAGTAAATTAGTGCAGTTCTCTTCCTCTTATTCCAAGCAGTATGTGTAGTAATTGGCACCATTTAGTGTAAATGCAACAGATCTGGTTTGAGGCTCAGAAACTTGTCACGGGTACTAATAAAAGAAAGCTTATTTCACTCTTCTGTCTCAAAAATTACTAAGAATTATTTTAGATTTTGAAGAACACTTCTAGGAAATGCTTTTAGGAAAAACAAAAATAAATATCAGGCTGGAAGGTTGGTTGGTTGTTTTTTTTTAACAGAGAAGATACTTCCAATTGAAAATACCTGTTTCTGGTTTGGCACATGCAGTGCCTTGGATACTCCTTGTAAGCTTGGAGGGGGGCTTTTAATCACGTTTCCCCTGGAGGCTGCTGAAGACAAGCCTAAGGCAACCAGATTCTGATCCTAAAGGAAATTTCCCAATGCTCATCATGTGGACTTAAAAATGAAAAATAGGACCAAACCATGAGTAGTTATAACTTTGTTATCATTTTTCTCTATCACATCTTTTTTGGAGCATATTACAGACTGAAATGGTTCTTTTCTTGGACAGTAAGATGCACTGGGGAATTTAATAGAAGTGATATGCAACAGGTTATAAATACAGTCCACTGAGGATGATTAATGTAGAAGGATGTCAAAGTATAAAATACTGTTTATATTTATAACAAACTATAACAAAGCTCCAGCGTTGAGCTGTCCCCTCTCAGAAGGTGGACAGTATGCAGCCAAGGCACAGGGCAGTGATAGAAAAACTCACATCAATCTAAGCAGGCTTCACCCTAGGGTTTGTTTTCTCAATCCATGGCACAGCCTTTGGGAGCAAACCAGCACAGAGCATACACCATTCCTACTGGGATGCAAGCATCAAAGGAACAAGACTGCTGATATTCCTTAGAGAGAGTCTCAGGTGGGCATGAGCACATACAGGCCTGGGAACTGTGATGACACCTTGTTCTCTGAGCTGCAGTGAGCTGGCCCAGTAAAGCCAAGCAGTGGCAATAATGTGCAATGCAATGAAATTATTCAGCCTTGAGTGACTGATTCCTAATGGAGTAACAGGGATGTAATGAAGTTTTATTTCTTCTTTTTTATTGTCACATTTCTGCAGAAATCTTTCATTAACATTTTCCACATGTAATGCTTTAAAGCTTTAGAGACTGTGTTCTTTTTTGTTTTGTGTATTCAACACCTCCTCTCCATTCCAGGAAAAGGCTGCTAAACTGAAAACATGCCTTTCACTTATTCATAGTTGTCTAGTAAATGCAAAGTTGTATTATTTGCATGAGTCCATAAATGACTGTATAACCTCAGACTGAGGAAGATGTACACCCATCTGAGTGATCCTTACAGAAATTCAATGCCTTGAAAATCTTTCCATAAATAAGAAGAAAACAAGAGGGATAGGCATAGCAATACCAATATCACTGCATTTCTTAAACCATGCTTGGTTTAGTATTCATGCTGCTGATTATAAAAGAATAAGTTTCTTGTACACAGGCAGTGAAATGCTTTTAGCACGTGACCATTTTATAAATAAAGTAAATATAGACTTCTGAAACATTTTAGTCGTGATCTCATGGTTTTGTCATTCTCTGGAAGTAAAAATATTGACATTTACCAAGCTGTTTGTTCCAGCTTTCTGGTCTCCTGCAGTTTATTTATATAACAACCTTATCGATGAGCCTCTTACTCAGCTCTCTAGGTTTAACTGAGTTGAGTCGATTTGCTACCACAGCTTCAAGTCGCTGTTACAGAACAAGCAAGACATCCTAATAAAGCTGTAAACGTGTTTACTCAAACATGGTATTGATTTTACTTGGAGAGGGAGAAGCTAGTGCTTAGCATGGTGTCAGGGAGGATGAATTTAACTGCAGTTTTTCATTGTCATCTGTCATGGTTGTGAAACACTAAGTGAGGCCACAAGAGGATAATTAGAATTGCCAGAAATTTAGCCCCTAAAATCAGTTAACCACTTGAGATTTTTGTAGTTTAATTAGTTTTTATTAAAACTTTCCTCCAGTGGTATAGTCAGGAAGGATTTTCTAATGTTCTTTCCAGTGAGAGATTTCAAGGTTGCCACTTGTTAGATATACATCTTAAATGACCATTTTTACGGAAGGTTTGGTAACCTTTTTTCTCTCAATTGTAATTAGCCTGGCACTACAGTTCTGTATAAGCACAGAGCCATTTAATTTTAAAGGAGAGAAAAAGGCACGTGTTTCTTTGCATATACATTTGTATTTAATAACATGTATATGCATGTATGGAATCATTTTTATAGTAAATTTTGAGAGAGAAAGTGCTAAAGTGCTTGAAGGTTGAAGTATAGTGTTTGAAGATGCTTACATTTAATTTGTCTTATATACTGTAAGTCTGATGTGTCAGACCACAGTGCCAAAAGACATGAAAACAGAAGCCAAATCCCACCCTTAATCAAAAACGTTTCCATTTAGAATAGCCAACATTTGGTTTGATAGCAATGGGCAGGGCCTCTGGCTTACCACAGTTCTTGGCTGTAATATCCACCATCTGCCACAAAATTAAAAAAGGAGAAACCTCAGCATGTTGACGTACGGTCGTTCAGTGACTACACTGCAGAATCAACTGATGCCAACATCTTTTACAAAATCTAGGGTGTCTGGTTGGCTCTTGGCAGCAGTGTTGCCAATCACCTGGTTACTACTGACCAGGCTTGTGCTACAACATTACCCAGCTCCAACAGTGCTAAAGGACCTCAAAAAAAGCCCCAGTCATATCATCTACAAGGCTTATATGAACTGGGTAATATTTCTTCAAAACTGCATCTTCCCACACTCCTGGCCTGGAAATCTAGTGGGATCACATAAAAATAGATGAGCGCCCCAGCAACTGTGATAAATTCTGTATATGAACCAGAGTGTGAAAAGGTGCTTGCAACTGTCCCCATGGTGGAATAACACTATTTTTAAAAGTGCCGTTCACTAGTCAGGCTGTAGAAGTTTTAAATACAAAAAAAGAGGAGTCAGCTAAGCTGGTCGTGATCCTTTTTGTGGCTGGGACAATTTTGATGGTGAATGGCCTGGCTAGCATAGGTTATACGCTTCAGAGCTCATCTGGAAGCAGAATTGTCTAGGAACATCATATAGCAAAAAGGTTTTGAGGGGCTCTGACTCAAGGTCAGCTTGTAGTTGTTTATAATTGATGCATTTGATAACTAGATTTTTTCAGCTTTTCTCTCTTGCATTAAAAAAAAAATGCCATGGGCATTTTATAAAGGTTGGAAGTGTGAGAGAAACTGCAGAAAGATGAGTAATGGGGAAGCTGGGTGTCGGAGGCTATAAATGGATTTTCAGCCAGCATTGGTAATTAACAGTCATTAAAATTAATTGTCAAGTGTACAATTTGAAATGAAACATTTGGCTTCAATATGAGATGTTTTTAAGTGTTGTTAAACCATTACTGGAGCAGACCAGAACTGTTTTAAATCTGTACTATTGGACTCCCACATTCCTGTCCGACTGCACTAGTGCAAAGTGTTCATTCAGAATTACCACTAATAATCTGGAAATAAAACTTTCAGAGAAATCACTGATTTCAGTGAAACTGCCTCTGAAATACCTGTTTTGCTAGAAAATCAAGTTGGTTCTCCTTTAATGATTTTTAAGTGCTACTCACCTCTAAGGACTAATAAAATGAAGACAGCACCTTTTGTGTCAGGCAGTGGGCTGTCCTGCTGTGTCTTTTCAAACTTCTACTGGCATCCCCAAAGAGATTTGAGCTGGTCTCAGTGAGGGCCTCAGTTTGGGTCTGGCTATGGGGCTCAAGCATTATTTCTGGCACTTGGCTTACAGGACTTTCCATTTGGTTGGGAGCACAAAAAGGAACAAAACAACTTCACTTTTCTGTCCCTCATTCTGTTTGCAGACCTAACAATTACAAATGTTGTCTTCAAGAATATGTGGGAAGGAAGCTGGGGATAATAAAGATTAACTCTAAGTTATTTCAGGCACACTTTTCAGAGCAAAGTGATTCCAGAACTGTTTTTTTTTTCCTACTGAGCAGAAAAGAAATAATTAAGGGCCAGATATAGCTATTGGTGTGTTACAATCACTTCTATCATCTGAGAATGCAAATTCATTTTTTTACCACTCCAGGGTTTAAAGCAACTTTTGAAGCAAAGTTGTCTTTTTTATCAGAAGAATAAGTGGGATGAATTGGACCCAGTTCCAAAGAAGTTCTCATGATTAGGAGGCGCAAGGTGGTTAATTGGCCGTGGTGGTTACTGTCCATGCCTGTGAAGGACAAAAGGCATTCCAGTCTACTCTGAAAGCTTACCAAGATGGCTCATCACATCAAGGTGGCTTGCTTCACACCCTACAACTGCCTTTTCCCTTACTCCAGAAAGAGTTAGCGTGTCGGATAACAGGGCAGGAGGCAGATGGGGAAGCTTCGAGCTTGGCTCTTGCCTTTGTGTTCTGGAGTGATGAGAGTGGTGCACAATGCTTGCAACACCATCCACAGCTTCAGCAGTGCAGAAATGCTGCTGCAGAGCAGCTGTAATTAGAACATGGTAAACAGTATTGCCTGAAGTTGTCTTGGTAAAATACTTGAAGTGAGGCTGTGTGATGTAGCCAGAATTTACTGCTGCTTTCTGCACTCCATTCCAGTGATAGCCAGGGACCAGTTCAGACCACATAGAAATGAGGTTGATGCTGAGCTACTTTAGTATGTGCTGGGTTGATCTAGGTCTGTGATTCCAGGCCTGTGATACAGGATCAGAGTTCAATCCTGCCCTTTTGGTCTCTGAACTTGTAGGAGGAGTGTGAAGTAAGTCTGAAGCCATGTTCACTTACCTTGTTGCATTTCCAATCATGACACTTTAAGAGATTACAGCCTTCAACTGCTTCTCATCTTCCTTCCACTGCCCTGATCGCTGGTTGAGCTGTTTGAGTGCTCACTAACCCATTTCAGTTTCAATCAGCTGGGTTAGCAAAGATCCTCTGCTCAACAGCTACTGTTTAAACTGATCTGGCTCCTTTTGACAGGGTATCAGGTTATACCAGCAGCAAAGCAGCATGGTGAAAAACAGATGGGGGAGTAACTTCTTCAGCTGGAACTCAGATCTGAATCCATGCCTTGAGAGTATGACTCACGGGGTTTGCATCACCATGCCTTATACACTGGGGGAGGCAAACTCTGAATTATATTCTGACCATGTTGCTTTTTACTGCATTAACTAAAAAGAACATTCTGCAGCTAAGGCAGCCAACCTGATAGAGCTCTTTGCTTCTCTGCTCAAACAGCACTGCTTTCTGGTGTTCCCTTGGGATCTGCTTTGCCAACTGCCTAGTCTTACCGTGTGATGTAGTTCTGTTTGTGATATGTGTGTTTGTATTGTCATTCCATGTGATATTGTGTCAGATACTGCTATTTCCATTTCATCTATGAAACACATACCTTTTAAGAGAAACTCAGCAGACAAGAGAATGGTTTGAGGGCAAACTCCCCACTGCAGTTTCTACATATCTCATATATGACAGCTGTACTTAATGTCATTTCTGCAACACTCTTAAATCACAGAGATCTCTCATTTCTATCCCCAATTAGAACAAGATGTTTTTTCACCTGACTCTGCTTTCACTTAGATCAGAATAAATAAGAAGTAGCTTCACTGAAGACAAAAGACTCATACTAACTTGAAACTACAATGAGCCTGAGAGATGATGACAGTGTCGGTCTAGTTGATATTGAAAAGTAATTCATGTTTTATGGTCCTTTGCTCTGTGGATTTCTTCATCTTCATGTATGTTTGATGCCCTGATCATAAATGTAGAGGATAGTTGTTCTTTCTTGTATAAACCTCTCTCTGAATTCATGCTCTGCACAAAACTAGCCCCATGTTTGCCTTTGGAGACCTGCCCAGTGCATCTTCATACTTACTGAGTCAGAAATGGACTGTCTGAACAGCCTCACTTTACATATGGTTACAACTTTCTCTCAAGTTTTAACCACCCAGAAGCACACTGGCAAGCTCCTGCCTCCCAGGCAGTTTAAATTTAATGATTGACACCCTCCATGTATCCAAGAAAGTTTCTCCTAAGAATGCATGTTAATTTAATGGAGAGCAGACCATTTTCATCTCGTTATTCAGAAACTATCTGATTTCTGCCAGGCATGCTGTTTGAATTTCTCAACTGTTACCCAACTATTGCAGCTGGACCATTCTGCCACAGTTGTGTTGTCTGTCATCCCTGACTGCCATCAGTGATAGCACTCACAGCACAATTTTTTCCTGTTCCAGATTCTTATCTTTGTATACTGATAACTCCTGTCTTCTTCATTTGTGCTTATGGGCTTACCTTTTGTTGGTGAAGGAGTCATTTTTTCCCAGCTAATGTCAGTAATATCTGTGAAATGCCAGCCTATATGTAGTTCTCTAGAAAAGTATTGCTGTCAGAAACATATGAGTTTTCTCCTTTTTTTAACTAATCTGCCTACCCTCTATGGCCTCCCTATTCCAATGAAAAGTGTTTGATTCATAGATTTTGAAGTTTCAAACTCCAATTTGGTGCAGCTTAGAAAAAACTGTATATTAATTAGGCTTCTTTTCACTACCAGGCTTGACCAAGAAGCCAAGATAGATATTGGTAATTCATGAAAACAGGTCTTTTGCTCACCAGTACTATCCTTCATTTATCTAACCTTATTTTTCTTGTTTTACATGATATTTAATCTCCAAAGACCAGACATCATTGCATAGGATGAAATATTTTTATTATCGTCTAAAATTATGCTGTAGTGTACCAAGAAAGGAAATATTTAGAAACAGAGCACAGGTTAAATGACAGCATCACAATACAATGTGGAACCTTTTCCCAATAGTAACCCAGATGAACTGAGAAAATGAATATGGAAGCAAGCTAGCAAAACATATCGGCTTTGAATCAAAATTTGTAATATGTCAGAAGTTGGTACTTATGAGTTTTACACAGTACTTAGCAGAGACATGGTTTCAAGACTACATTTGTACTGCCAAGGCCTAAAGCCTGAGCATGACAGAAACTTGAAATGGTGGATGAAATCTTTAAAAAGAACATTTTTCAGCTTGCTAGAATGCTGATTTTCTAAGAAGTCTCACTTTCCTTCTGTGATTGTATGAGGAAGAGAAATACATCTGAAACATATTAAAAACAGGATAAAAGTGAATAAAATATTACCTCTAAAATGACAGAGTTTTAAATTATAAGATACTAAGTTTACTTCTCACATCTTGAAAACCTCTTCCAAATTTAAAATACATATTTCACCTCTGCCATAAGTTCTGTCATGCTTTTGATCACAATAGCTTCAGCCAAGACAAAATGCTTCAGAAATGAGGGACTCAATCCATACAATTTCTGGTGCTGCTTATATTAAACTTCTCTGAGTACCTTTTTAGGACTGCCTATCTCTGTTCATTTAGGAGATGCTCAGGTTTTCAAAGCACTCAGCTCCTGGTGATTGCTGGGTTTCCAAACTGTGCATGCCGGGCTGTGGCAGCTGAAGCCGTGAACCGTGTGCCCCAGTTCTGAGAGGTGCCTGGTTCTGTTCTCTGCACAGTTTGCAGTTTGGGGGTATCTGCACATGCTCAGGGGTACCACTCTTGCTGAAGTTTTAGATTAAATGTCCCATTATCAAAGACAACAGATGTTATCTAACTTTCCTCATCAGGTAAAAGTTTTTCACCTTTCTTGCACTGCAAACACCTGTAACTCTGAATATAATATTCTCTATTACATGCCTTTCTCTATTTTGGAGAAGGGCTTGCACACAGTTGTGTTGGGGCTGTAGCTGCAGCCAGTGAGAACAGAAGGAACTCTCTTCAGCAGAGAAAACTGCCTCTTTGTTTTAAAAATGTTCTTTGAGGAATCACGGGTTATCTCTATAAAGAAGAGAGCAGGAATTCTGTTAAAATAATTTTGAGAACACTAATAATGATCAGTCTTGATAATCTTTAATTTACTGGAAGCTACCAAATGGAGACTTCACAAAGAAATAGCAGCACCACCACTCCAGCCCTGTGGGTCACTCAAGTGCTATTCTCAGTTAAAACTGGCCAGGCTGCAGGAGTATGTTCAGGCAGGCCAGGATTTCAGTGCTTTGCCCTGTAACAAACTGATACAGTCAAAAAACTAATCTGACCATTTTCTTCCTTCTCTTTCTCTCCCACTCTGTCCCATAGGCTTTCTGTCCCAGCTCGTCTATGACCGGCCAGTGACTGAGTGCATCCGGGCTGGGCATTACGCAGCCAGCGTAATTATCAAGCGTTCAGGTTGCACCTTCCCAGAGAAACCTGACTTCCACTGATAGTGGTGAATTGGAGGGATCAAGAGTAACTTCTGTGTTGCTATGGGATTGCTGCCTAAGTTTTTCCTCCTTCCCTTTCCTTACCTTTCCAGTACCTGCATCAACGCTTCTGTACTTCTGTTCATTGTATTCTAAACAAAATGTATATTTCTATGGTGTTTTCCATTTCATATATCTACCATGTCTCAGTAGTCTTAACTTTTGGGAACAGTGCTAAGTGAAGCTTATTATCTCATCCATCAGGAAAAAGTGTTCTATTTACACAGTTTCCAAGGAAGTCCCATTTAAATGACACTGCTGATTAACACCATTAAAGTACTTCTGTTGAATTATCTAGTTTGTATCCAGCTGTGGCCAAATGCTATTCAACTTACATGAAATGGACAGACCTGACTTTATTCATAACTTAACCTTATAAACAGGGAGTTGTTCTATCTATCTAGTAGAGTCAGACCTGTGTAAAGAGTGGTGTAAATGTCCCAGGAATTTCCATATGTATTGGAGTGTACAAGATCTGGCTATCAGATAGTCCAGCTTCCATGAAAGTACATCACTGTTTTGTCAGTAATTTCAAGACCTGATCCACAACTGTGATGTCTTGCATTCAGCCATCTTGCACTGATGGCAATAGCTTTGGGTCTGGCCACTTTTATCTGTCAGTACATCTCTAGGTCTATAGGTACAGTCACTTTCATCTGTCAGGTGAGCTAGCAGATAGGTACTTTCAGTGATTTCAGGGCAGATGCATCAGTTGGTGATGAAAATAAACATACAGATAGGTCCTATCTCCTCCATGTTTGTTTTCTAGAGGCTGCATTAAGGTACACATAATGAAAATGAGGTACAGAAATATTTATGCAGGATATATTGACAGGATATGCCAAATGGAATCTCTGAAACGCACATTTTTAAACTTTTAATTTACTTTGGATAATTGAGCAATATGGTGGATTTTGTTTGTATTTACAGTATTCAAAAAGATGATCTGACACTGCATTCATTACTTTGCTATGTAATTTGATACTGATAAATAAAAATTGTCATACAGTAACTCCTGGTTTTGTTTTGGTACGTGTCTGTCTTTCTTCTGTGTATCCTGCTGAAATGGAAACAAGGCATGGGTGCTTAACCCACAGTACCTGATAAATCTCAGTGTTTTATACATAACTTTCGGTGTCCAGGTGAGTATTCAAGGGTGATCTCAGCAATGAGGAGAGGGAACATCAGATTGGTGCTTGTACCACAGAAGAGATGAAAAATTAAAGGCTAAGGTTCACCAAAGAATGTTAAGTCAGTGCAGGATTCACACTTTACTGCCCAGGATGGAGCAAAGGACGCACAGAGATTGAATGCTGTTATTGCAGTTTGTGTGTCGGAAAGAGCATAGGTAGGAATCAAGGCTGAGGTCCCAATTTCCTTGTTTGGCCCACTGTCCAGTCTGACACATTGGACTCTGTCCATGGGCTCTGTCATCTCAGAGATCACCTGGTGTGGGATTGCTGCGAGTGCATCAGCCAGCGACTCGTGCGGATCCTGGCGGGTCCATGGAGCTGCAGCGCCGCCAGCGCAGGGCCCTGCACGGTGAGTCCCCCTGCTCTGCACAGCCCCTGGCTCACTCCTGGGAAAGGCTTCCTGAGAAAGGCTCCATGGACAGACCTGCTCTCTCTGCCAACCTGCTCCTCAACAGCTTTGTGCAAGTAAGACTGGTCTGGTTTCATCATAGTGCTGCTCTCAAAAGAGCTTTAGGCTGTACATTTCTCATCTTCTAGCATAGGTGAGAGGAAGAGAATTTAATATGTTGGAGTGAAAATAGAGTGGCAGATGAAATTAAGAGTCTGCAATGTGCATGGTCTTCAGGCTTTATGGGTTGATCAGAAGAATGTGATTTTTTACATCTCAGTTAATTTCTAATTTCTTAACTTGATGTATCCATGTGATATGTTTTAATCAAGAAAAACTGACAGGCTGAAGATGGATGTGTTGCAGTCCCTGCTTTTAATATATGGTCACATATGCCACACCACTCTTACTGCATGAATTTGCCTGTCAGTAAGGAAAACCCCAATGGTTCCGTGGTTAAATTTGCCCTTCCTCTTGCTCTACACCCATGACACTTTCCATTCCTTTTGAAACAACTTTACCAATGTCCTGATAATTATGGGTCATTTAAAATGAATATAAGTATGTTAACATTGTTTATCTTGCCAATTAAACTACAAGACACTTGTGTACTGTGAAGAAAACGAGGATATGTAAAGGCAAGTAGTCATAACATTGTGGAGACTCTTCCTTCCTTCCTTCCTTCCTTCCTTCCTTCCTTCCTTCCTTCCTGCCTTCCTGCCTTCCTGCCTTCCTTCCTTCCTTCCTTCCTGCCTTCCTGCCTTCCTTCCTTCCTTCCTTCCTGCCTTCCTTCCTGCCTGCCTTCCTGCCTTACTTCCTGCCTTCCTTCCTGCCTGCCTTCCTGCCTTACTTCCTGCCTTCCTGCTTTCCTGCCTTCCTTCCTGCCTTCCTTCCTGCCTTCCTGCCTTCCTTCCTGCCTTCCTGCCTTCCCGCCTTCCTTCCCGCCTTCCTCCATTCCTTGTTTTCAGTTCAGGATGCAAGAGTCAAGTCAGAGGTTCTGTTCTGAGCTTTTCTACTGATCTGTTCAATGAGCTTGGGCTCCTGACATTTGGCTTTGAGTGTCAGCTACAAAGCTTAATTTGAAGCCAGTGGGAGCAGCTGAGAAATAAACTACTACCCAATTCACAGAAGGGCATCAGCGTCTGACCTGCTCTATTTAGCCATTCATTATTTCTCCAATATCTGTCAATGGATATTTTTGGATGCTATATAGATACTTAGAAACATATTGCTAAATCATGCTAAATAGTTTCAGATTGTGCTGTCAGATTGCCTGACAATTTCATTTTGGAATTTTTGCAGGATTTATATTCCTTTCCTCCTTCTTACTGCTGAAGGGGAGGTTTATCTATACAATGGATAATGCTGTCACCCTTAATATTCTCACTCACAAATAGTCTTCTTCTGTCTTCCAGCTTATTCCACACAGAGGTGTCTTAGAAAACTGGGCTTTCTGAAAAATATCATTGAAAGAGTTGTCTGCCAGTATGTGTACCACTGTCTCAAATCCCAGATGGGATGACAGAAGTGACTCTGTCACTGAACTTGAGCCATTATTCAAACACATTGTTTTTACCTGGGTTACTATCAGGAAAACAAATATTGGAAATCCATTTCCCACTAGCCAACAGCCAAAGCATCCCTCACTTGTATAAAACTTTATTTTTGCTGGAAATAAAACTGAGTCTCCTGAGCCCAGCATTGAGCATTTTAGGCTTAATACCGTGTAGCAATGCTGCTCAGATTTACAGGCAAGGAAACAGCCCCAGTATTCTGAAAGCCACGTGCTAAATAGCTGAACAGAATGATGAGCTGGGAATTAGGAAATAAAGGTTGTACTTCTGTTTCTGCAGGTGATCCACTGTGTAACTTTGGGCAAATCACTTTCCTCTCTCAATCTCTTTCTATCTGTAAAGATGGTAAGCTCAATTAGATGGTAAACTTGAGAAGTGAAAGTGGTAAGACTAATTGAAGTAGGGCAGTATCAGCCACATCTCTGCCTGTGCTCATAGCTGTTTTTTTGAATATTTGAATACTCTGTTTTGTGTGTGAACTAATATAGAGCTATTTGTTTACCCTTGAAAAACAGGGCTAGCTGTTACTACTTGTGTGAGGGTTAAGATAGGAGAGGCAAAGGAGGGGAAAGGGGAAGTAAAAAGCTTTACTTATACAAAAGTGAAATAAAATATGCTACATTAAAATGACAATAGAAATGCACACTGTTTTAAGATGACAAGTCTGGGAACAATCTTTAATTTAAAGAGTCTTATCCACAGTTTTCATAAAGAAATGTTAATTAAAAGTGTGATGACATGTTTGGGATTTAAAGAAAATCATTCTGCAAAGGATTTATAGCAATCACAGCTCCAGAGCATTAGGATTACAGATCCTTGTGCTGTTCCTTTTCAGTGATCATGTGATTGGCCTGCTGTTAAATATAGCTCCCATTTAGCGAATTGAGACAGGCATGGGAAAGGTAGGGAGAGTTTCCCTTTAACCAGCAGGATTTCAGAGGTGTTGGAGATTATACAATTCATTAGTTTTTACATAAGATCAAAGGGAAAGAGGAAGTCTTAATTTGGGCACCAACTGCTACTGTCTGAAAGTCTTGCAGATTAACCGAGAAGAGAACATGTGCAGTGCTAACTGCTTGTGTTTGAGCATGAGACTATTGTTTTATATCTCACTAACTCATTGTTCTCTTCCCAGAGATAATTCTCACACTTAAGACCTTCAGAGATAGTTATGTCTATTGTGAATAGTTCAGCAACCAGCTGGCTCAGAGGTTATTGCCTAAGCATCTTTCCCTTGGTCTAATCCCCTGCAAGGTTTTTTTCTGGGCAGTGTTATTAATCTAAAATGACTGCTAACTGACTCCTGTGTCAAACATTATTCATTATGTGCTTTAAATGCTTCCTGCAGAGGCCAAAATAAATTTTGCTTTTTTAAAAGCAGACCACAAGGAGCGCCTATGTAGGATATTTCCTAAAAGATTAGACTCAAAATGGCAGTTTGGATGAGGATGGGAAAAAATTGCCTTCAAAACAAAGCTTCATAATTTAACCAGGGACATATAAAATGGACAAACCTCAGTTACCAAAACCCACTTTTCATATAGAACTATCTATAAGTTGCTACTGTGAAAGAAAACAGAAGCATTGCAGGGTAGGAGAAATACTTTTATGAAGACATGGAATAAGCCACCTTATTAGAAAATGAAGACCAAATAAACAAAATTCTTAAAAACAGTAATTCTTTTGTGCCTGGGATTTTATTCAGGTGTCACTGGTGTTTGGCATAAAGCATGAGGGGTTTTTTGTGTCAGTGACACTGACGAGCCTTGCATGTGTAATGGCAGTATGGGAAGGGAGACGGATAGATTTGAATAGCAATAAGGTGGGTTTTCTTCCAGTGTGGAAAGAGCACGGGATTCATGTGTGCTGAGATGAAGTATAGCCCTGCTGCACAGTGCAAATATTTAATGCTGTTCTAACTACCCCCTGGTTATTGGAGTGTGACAGTTAATAGCCGTCAGCTGCCAAACACAAAAGTTAAAAAATGAAGCCAAGTTAAGCTGGAAACCCGCAAATCATAAATGTGCTGTAGCTTAGCAGGCAGATCCTCTCCAAAGTTTAGAGTCATGTCGACCTGAGCTGCCTCTCAAGTGAGAGAAGGATTGAGTGCATCTGTCTTCAGGTCCTCACTTTGCCAGGTACTCACAGGCAAGTTTTGACTGGGCTCTCTGCCTCCCAAGGCCCTGGCACTCCCGAGTGACATTTGTAAAGGAGGTTGAGTTAGGGCTGGAATGAAGAAAAGCAAAGCATTATCATTATTCTGGATCAAATATCTCAAGTCAGTGGTGCAGTGTAAATGCATAAAGAAATGGAAGAGCTCCTAAACTGAGTGTGAGAGAAATTGTGTGCTTAGAAAGCTTCCCTGTCTGTGGTGCCATGGAGATGGTAACATTGGTGTAAAATATTGCCCTAAAAGAAGCATTACTGTGGAATAATAACAGTATATGAGAGAATATTTCAAGAAAGGTTCAGCTTGAAAATCACCTCTCATTCTACCTATTATTTTTCTTATCCATGCTAGAAGTAACACTTCACTGTACTTAAAAATTTCTCTACTTGGAACATACCTATTTTTTGGGTCCCTGGGAATAGTTACATTCCCTCATCCCCTCTATATTTTCTGGATGTTCTTCTATGATGGTAATTACCAAATGTAAGTGATTAGAAGGCCATGCTGCCCTGACTACACAGTGTCCCTCCAGAGGACAAGACAGAGTTCAAACACACCTCCTGCCCCAGTTAGCCTTATAAAAAGAGTAGGTTTGGGGTTTTTTTAAGGGACGAGGCAGTTACCAATCACAGTAGCTTTTTTCAAAAAATTAGATTGTCGTATCTGTGGATCAGTGAATTATAAATTAAATCATTGATCTAACTTGGGGGTTCATTTTCAGAGATATTACTTATTTTGGGGTCTGTTAATGGCACTCAACTTGCAGAATTTCCAGGGTTCTTCTATCAGCCTCTCACATGGACAGACCTATTTTAGTCTGGCCTGTCCTAAAGCATAGCCAGCTGCTGTGGCTGTCTTGCAGGGTAAGGACAAAGCTTCCCTATTTGTCTCCCAAGGTCAGTACAATAACAAACACATTTTATGTCTGATAGTAAAAAGCATTTGTCAGTGTAACTTTTGCATTCCATAAATGGTGACAGATTTCACAAGATGAACATTCTGGATTTGGGGAAGGCTGTGCTCCAGATACAGAGTGTTTTGCATGTAACAGGAATTACGTACGTAACATATTTCATTGCCTGAAATTAGCAGTAACACAGCCTTTTGAGATTTGATGTTTATTATGCACCACAACACTTCAGGACAAAGCAAGAAACAAGATTTTAGCACATAACCGAGCAAATTCAGCTTGGGAAGGAAGAAATTAATTTGGAATGACTTGTCATAGTGTGTTTACTGTAGAAATTTATGCGAGCTCAGAAGTTAGCCCTTCTACCCTGCAGCAGCAGCACAGCTTAAATTGGGCCATGGGAGTCTCACAGAGTAGGAAGTTATTTGAGTTTCCCTGAGGCTCAGAGTTCTGCCCTGAAGAAAGCCTCACATATTGTTGTCTCAAAGAGGAAAGATAATTGTAGTGTGCTTGGGTATTAACTTGCACAGTATCAGCTACAGCTTTGCAGTTTTTGTTGACATGCAGATGTACTGTGTCATCCTGAGCATGACAGATCTGTTCACCTCTGCCTGACACAGTGTTTGCTTGTCCCTCTTCATCCTACCTACAAAGTCACAAAGAGTATGTTTTATTTATCCTATTTTCCTGATGACCTTATTTTTCTAAAAGAAATAAAGATTGGGCAGAGGGGAAGACATCTCCTCTGTATCACAGGAGAGAAAATCTGAGAAAATCAGCTTCCCTGAAGACACACTCACTCTTTGATGAACTGAGGACAGAAGAACTCTCCTGTGCTAAAAAGGCCAGTGAGATTTCTAAAAATCCATTGCTGCTTATATCTCTGCCTATATTTCACACATTAGCGAGAAATCAACTCTGTTACACCAGCAGGGAGCCCTAGGACTGGCCTCTTTTATTTAATTGGCTTTAATTCTTGCTCTTTAATTTTCCATGGATATAACCTGCCCATCCCAATGTTGTGATATCGAGGGGGAGCAGAGCACAGGGCATTTGCCATTGCAGCCCCAATACAGCAGATTTGTGCAGCTGGTGGGGAGCACACAGGGCAGAAAGCATCGCAAGGGGCTTGGTTTTCTTCCCCTCCAAACATCACTGGCAAAAAGAAAACACACACAAATGCCTGTTGCACAGACCTCTTGCCTCTCAGTTCTGCTCATTTCACAATTCTGTTTGGCTGCCCCTTTCCTTCGAAATCCTAGCTGTGAATACTCAACTTTAAAAGGAAAGTGTTATAGAAGGGGCCTTCCTGCAGGACTCCCACTGGCTGCCACTCCTGAAATAAAAAGATTGCAAGAAGCGAGAATTTGAATGAAGGACAAACGTCACATATGCTGTGTGCTCTGGAGGACAAATGCTGCATACAAAATATGTTTAATTGCTGAGTTAATTATCCCACTAAAGTCTAAATGTTGGTTTTTGGCACTCCCCCCCCCTCCCCTTAGTTGTTTACTTTTATCAGTTAGAAAATAAAAAATCAATGTCATGAAAAACATAATTATATTCCTACTAATCTGGAGTGTTTTCTCATTTGAGTACTGCAGTCTGATGCATTTTATCACTTTCCATCAGATTATAGCAGTGGAAATTGCCAACTGAAAGCTATGGCTTGAGAGCAAAAAGGTGGAATAAGCAAACCCACCCCAAAGCCATGTGCCTTGCCAATCAAATCTTATTCCTAATGACAAAGCTTCTGCGATTTCCTTTTTGACAATACATGAATAGCTAGTGAATAATTGGTTCAACAGGAGCTTCATTACAGTCCAAAAGAGAAAGCAGGATATTTCATGTGAATAATTGGGAATGATTGGTAAAGATGAGGCATTATTATAGGATTGCCTTCTGCACCGCAGTCAGAAATACGCAGCCTCTTCCTTGTTGAAATATGAAAACATTTTGTAAATAGTTCTGGGTTCTCCCAAGTAGTGGATGATGTTGCTACTCAATGAAATGACTTTTTGGTTGTTACTGTTTTTGGATTAAACACACTCATTCTTTACACAAATGGAACGTAGTTGGGCTTTGTCTGGGAGTGCAGCTGTGGACACATCCTCCCACTCCCAGAACAGGTTTTGGTGTAAGCTTTGGGTGCTTCTCCTGCACTGTGGCACACAGGGTGGTGATGCTGACCTGCAGAAACCCAGGCCCTGTGCCTTGGCTCCCCCCATGGCACTGCTCCACTCTCTGCCATCCAGTCTGGGCTGGAGAGGACAAACAAGTGAAGTGCCTCAGGCTGTCCTCAAGGGCTCTGCCACCACCGTTTTCCAGCTGGGCAAAAGCAGCATAGGAAGCTCAGCCTGGTCAGCAGAGTGAGCCTTGCCCAGCAGTGACCTGAGGGCATTTAGCAGAGTGGATGAGCCTGTGTCCAACCCCTGCCTCACTCACCTCTCCCTCACCCCAGCTCCCCTGCACTGACCCCACGGAGCAGGGCAGTGCTGTCCAGCAGGGTTCCACCCAGTAAAGCACACATCACACTCCTGTCAAGCTGGGGAAGGGCAGAGGGAGCAGAGATGAGCTTTCAGGGAATTTCAGCCTGGGCCTGGGACCTGATGCCCTGTAACACAGGCCTTTATTTTGAATTGCACCTTTGGGCTCCCTCCCTTGTGATGAGAGCCCAATCCTGCCAGCCCCAATATTTCTGCCTGGAGCCAATTAACCTTATGGCCTTGCTTGGGGGTTTCATACACTCCTAGATTTGCTCTATGGCATCCTAAACTCTACATATACCTCAGATTTTAACAACCCCCCACTTTTTAAAAGGAAGGGCCAGTTAATAACTTTATCTTGCAATAACAGATGCTTCACTTCAATGAAGAATCATTCAGTGATTCTGGCAGCCCTTAAACTGAGTTGCCTGACTCCAGCCATCTTGGATGAATGTGAGCTCAACATGGGAAGCTCTGCAGTGGAGCAGCCTTCTCCTTGTCTGCACCCCTGAGGACAATGAAGCCTTCTCCAGTCATCCCCAGACATCATCTGTGAAGCTTTTAAACAGTCAGTGAATGCATTAAAATATCACTTTAAAGATAACCTCATAAGGTCATTCAGTCTTGAGGCAGTGCTTTGTTGGTGATGCACAGTGTTGGGGTGTAGGAGTTCAGAGTTTCTTGCTGTGTGTTGAGTCCTTTTTAGGTCGAGTCAAAGAGGCCTTGAGAAGTACCAGTAAGGTTCTCAATACCCCAAGGAAACAAACCCACATCCCAGCTGGACCCTTCCCTAAGAGGTTCAGCAGTCTGTGCCACAGCAGGACCATGGTCTGAAGGCAGGTCTCAAGGAGAGCATATTGGGTGAGCATCTGGTGAGTGTGTCCACATGTGTGCCAGTGGACACACATGCCCTCCTGCTCTGGCCTCTGCCTGTTTTGACAGGAGCCAAAAACCAGGGAATTGATTTTTCACCCAGTGTACCCACCATAGCACAGCACAGTTATGCTGATATGCAGAGACATACGCTACCTGCCAGAATCTGGCTAATTCCTGCCAAATTCATGACTGTAATAAATAACAACAGCAATGTTGAACATGATCCTACTCCTCTAGGCAGTGAATAAAACAGCCTTCCCAAATCAGAGGCTGTGGCCTGATGTCAAGTGGCTGCAACCCAGCCAACTCAGAGCAGCTGAAGAGGCTACATATACCAGAGGAGATTCTCTGCAGGGTGACTTACAGAGGGGGAAGCAGGTTCCATTCCCCAGGGGTGCCCATTTGCATGGATAACACTTAATCTGAGCTGTCCCTTTACCACGCTAAGGCTCCTCACCCCATGTGTGCTTCAAATGTGGAGTACCACACTATCCCTGAAGGACTGACAATCTCCAGAGAGTCCAGAGCCTTGGCAGACCATTCTCTGCAGATTTGGAGTTTACAGACAATGCCCATGTTCATTTTCATATCCTTGCAGCCTGCTTTTTGAAACATTTACCCCATCTCTTTCTCTTTTCACAGGTCTTCAGGTAGCTGTTCAGTCAAGTGTGTATTGCTGGCATTAACTAGCCCTGCCTGAGATGAGAACTCGTAGCATCAGGATTGATATGTGAAAAACATCAACAAATTCAGGACATGCAGCAACAGTGAGCAGGATTTCTGTGAACAGTTTGGCCATTCATTAACAGAAAGAAAATATTTGTCATCACTTTTCTCCAGAATGTTTTTGCAATGGCAGCTGCTACCTGAGCTGGTATTTGTGTTGCTGAGCAAGTGAGCAGCATCCTAAGGAAATAAACACACAGGCAGGTGTGCAACCATGCTCATTTGCTGCTTTTTGAGGGCAGGAGAAGGGTGATGTAATTAGCAGACACATGTTTAAATTTTTAATTAAGAGTTTTAATGGATTATTCACTGCCTACCAGAACACACATGCTCTTACTTTCTCACTTTTTCAGCCTGGGTTCCTAAGGAAACCAGGCTTAGTCAGTCATGCTGCCTGCCTGCCTGCCTGCCAGCCAGCCTTCCTTCCTAATCAGTGTTGAACTCTTTCGGGTTCATGGCAGGCTAACACCACTTTTCTGGTAAAATCATGACTGCATCACAACACAGTGGTAGGAAAAGGTCTGAGCAGCTGCTGCAGAGTTTAGCAGTAAGCACAAATAGATTTCTTCCAGGAACAGGGCTGAGTCTCCAGCAAAATCAGCAGGGGCCCAGGGAGGAAGGCATGAGAGGAAAGAAGTGGAAGAAAAAAATAAGATCCTGATGGGTTGACCACAACTTTCACAGACCCCCTCTGTCTTACTTACTCTTCAAAGAGCAATTTTTAAAATTTTTTTTAGTCTCACACCACTTGCTGGTGCAGTGATACACTTCATGGCACCTGTGTGAAACGTTGCAATGTTGGGCTGAAGGGCACAAAACTGAAAGACCCACTGGACTCCAAGAGTTCTAAATGCCACTGTTTACACAAATTATTTTCTTCTGTTTGTGAGCTCATGGCATTATTTCCAGGACACCTCTATACTTCGTGTATAGGAAAGCTGGAGGTCTAAGGAAGAGGGTTCCCAAAGTGTCCAGACCAGTCTTCTTATCCCTGGGAGAGTGGGAACAATGTAAGACTAATTTTCTCCTTCCATGGTTTAGTATCATTAGTGGTAGGTTTGATTCCTGCATGAATCCACCATTTCTGCTCTTCTGTAAAGGAAAATGGGTTAACATTTTTGCTGAGATCATCAGTCTTTAAAAGCTGTGGAGATTTTGAGAGGAGCAGCCTGTCAGGAAGCAGCCAGAGCTCTCTGCAAGGAAAGGTGAGCTGGAAGCTGAGCACACCAACACAGCCAGCAGGGCAGGAGTCTCACCTGTCCCACAGCCCCCAGGTGAGCCAAGCAAGGCAGGCCCAGTGCAGGGAGCAAGGATCAGGCACAGCCCTGTGCCCACCAGGCAGGGTCCTGGTGAAAAGGCAGGTCTGAGACCAGGCTGGGAGTCAGCTCCAGATCAGGGTCCAGCTCCAGAACAATGGGTCCAAAGGCAGGGACAGGCATGGCTGCAGCACAGCAGGAGCTTTAGCTCAGATGGGGCCTGATGGAAGGGACTTAGCTTAGCAGCAGGTCCCACAGGAAGGGGCATCAGCCCTGGCTGTGCCCAAGGCCAGCAAAGGAGTGGGGCAGCTCTCAGCTCTGCAAGCTTCAAGCTGGCCCTGAGCCCAGACAGCCCAACAGCCAGGAGGGGACTCAGGGCTCTCAGGGCCCTCACACAGGACCCTCATCCCTCTGTTTGCCCTTGCTGAAGCATGGAGTAAGTCTGAAAGTTGCTATGTGGTGTGGAATGGTCCCTGATGGCTTTAAATCCCATAATTTTCCCTTTTGGATTTAGGCTTGCCAGATGTAACTGCTGCTTGTTGCCTGGTGGTCCATCAAATTAATTTTCTAAACCTTTGGGGTCTGACAAAATCATGAGGCTACTCAGCACCTGCTGGTGAGCCTTCTGGTGGATATGGGATGGAGAGGACCCTGTGTTTGGGCACAATGTGAGATGGATGACCACCTGAGGAGTCCAACTGCAGATTCATCAATATTAAAGCACAGAAGCTGATCAGCCAGAAATGAAGCACATTGTTATAGCCAAACAAAAATAGAAACTGAAAATAGGAAAACAAAGAGAAAAGACAACAAACCCAAAGTTAACACCAAGCTCTTTCTGTACATGCACAGTGCAAGTGGGGAAAGTGATTCCGCTTCACCCATGCAGCCCCTGTGCCCTCAAGGCTACACAAACACACCTGGCAGCTGGACTGGGATCTTACTTGGGATCTGATCTCTCAGACAGCCCTAGCAGAGTATAAAAAACCTGAATGTTGTATAGCAAACTGACAGGGAACTCCTCGCACCACAATGCAAGAAGATTCTTGTCCCATAATTGGGATCTACATATTTGTCTTGATTGTTTTGCTGCAAAATACCTCAGTGAAACTACAAAGGATACATTTGACACCTATAGCTGACAGGCTTTTTCTACACCGCTCACCAAAGCAATGTTTTGTGTGCCTTCTGTGCTATTTGCCAGGAGAATTACCCATGCATTAACACAGTTTACAATCACTTTCATTTTCGTTACTGTGGCGCTCTCAGCTCGTGGGTGAGGTTGTTCATTAATTCCTTCCCCAGGTGTGCCTGCAGGTAACACTTTGTTCTGCACTGGCACCATCCTGCCCGAGCTGAGGGTCCCTTCTGTCTGCTCCATTCCCAGGGAGGGATGAGTGCTTCAACTGGGCTCTTGGTTTATAGCAGAGGTTCTGCTTAACCTGCAGGGCACTCTGCCCCACTGGTGTCTGTCAGAGCTGCTGTTTGAGGGGATGGGGAGTCTCACTCAGCCTCTGTGAAAGGTGTATTTACACCACACCACTGGAGAAACAATATTGGAGCCTCAGGATCTCTCCCCCATCCCCTAAATTACTTTTGTATATAAAGTGTTGAACACAAATGTTGTAGGAGCAGAGAGAAATTATTCATGTTATGACTCTTTTCAACTTACTTAGAGAATACAGCCAGGATCTTAAACTTGTTACTGCACGTTTTGCTGGTAATCTGCTTTGTTTAGATTGTTTACATTACTTTAATAGCCTATATATAAACCATATATCATTGCAGCAAAAATGTGTGTGCATATGCGTGTATGAGCAAGTCTCTACAATTGTATGGAGATATGAAGTCATTTGGTTTTTAATATAAAAGTTGTCTTCTTAGATTTTTACTCGTAATGCCAGTTTTTCAAGGTCCTGGCTTAAAATAATTGTGTTAATTTAGGAATAAAATTGCATTAGACTTATGGGAGAATTTTAAGATAAAAATGCAAAATACAATATAGAATTGAAAATATAAGATACATTTTGCCATCTTCTATTTCAAAACCTATAAAATGGGAAAAAAATTGAAACCTAACAACAACAAATGAGCAAACACCAAACTTGGAATTTAGCAGCTGGTAGGAAAAAAAAAAAAACAAACTTCTTCCAGGCTTCCTTTCTACAGGATAGCATATATCAAGGGTTGAAATGAAGGAGAATAGGAATATTTGGCTGGAGTTCAGGCTGATTCTAATAATGATTCAATCAAAAACTATTTGAATTCTTATAGCCAAAAATATTTGCCAGTCTTTTCCACGTGAAATGTTACAAATCAAAAAAGCAATGGATATTGTAAAAAGTCCAGAAAGTATATAGATGAATTTTCCACTGAGCATCCCAAATCCTGGAAATGTCACATACCCTTTGATTCACCCTTGCTAGCACCTTCCATGGAGTCCTGCCTTCATGGGAACTGCTCACATATTCAGATATTTGCAGTAGCATTTTTGTGCGTGCCAAACTCTTGCAAAATGTAAGGTTTTCTTTTCCCTGGCAGTGCAATATGCAAATACACTCCACTGATGCAAAACTGAGCCCACTTAGTGCAGCTTATCATACTGAAATAGCCTCATCAGTGCAAACACCCAGCATCCTCTTACCCAGGCTGTAATAAGATCTCAATGACATATACACGGGTTTGTAGGATCAGATTATTATTTGTGTTACATTAAAGTCCTGCTCTATCTGGCAGGCCAATATATGGCACTCCTCATGACATGTAGTTACCAAGAACACTTGAGATGCAGTGCATCTCTCTGGGAGAGCATTAAGAGCCCTGAGCAGCCTCAGCTGGAGCATCCCCAGCCCCCCAGCCCTGGCCAGGGCCCCACTGCAGCTCAGCCCTGGGCTCTGCAGCAGGAGCTCAGCTGCAGCCAGGCCATGTGCCTGCCCCCAGCTCTGCAGCTTGGCCTTGACTTTGGCCCTGCCAAGGGTCACGGGCTCAACACAGATCCTGACCTGGGACCTGCTTCATCATCACAGACTTGCCTGGTGAGTTTGACTTTTGGATCAAATATTGGGCTCTGCCCTTCCCTGCTCCTTTCTGCCAGCCCTTTGGGTCTTGGGGTGCAGGGAGCACTGACCCTTGCTGCTCCCTGATGTGGTACCAGCCTGTCCTTGTGTGTGCCCAGCAACAAGAGAATGAAACTGAGGGATGAGTTACAAGTTCAAAAAAGCTTGTTAATAAGGGAATCTGTGTCTCAACACCCTTGCCACCACTAGGATGGGCCACATGAACGATTTTTCCCAGTGCATCTCAGATTCTGCTTCAGCAGTATGAAATATAGATCATTAATTAATTAGAAACAATTCAGTTGCATGATCATAAGATTGTTTTTCTTTCCATGAATGGATGTAACTCGTCTGTCTCTGTCACAAGGGCTCATATTTGTCTCTGGGGAGGGTTAACTCTGTCTAGCCATAGGAAATAATAATCCTGCCTTCTTATAGCCAGCTGTACGGCTGCCCATGTGACAGAGAAGCCTTGTACCTAGAACAGCGACAGGCTGCTGCTGCCAGCAGTGCCCCAGGGCACCAGGCTGGGCAGAAGCAGGAGCACAGGCTGGAGGCCTGAGGAACCTGCCAGCTCCAGCTCTGAGCCCTTCCCATGCCCCTCTGTTGAGCTGCACATCACACACAGCCTCCCTTTTTGCTGAACTAGCAGTGAGTGCTCTGCTCCACTGTAATTCTTCAGAGGAGAAGGCACAATTTTGTCACTGGCAGACACCTGTCTGTCTTGATGTATGTGCATAGTATGGAGTATGTGCAAATTTTCTGGACCTGTGCTAAAGAAACTTTTATCAGGTGATTCTGGAGGGCAGTACTGCTTCTTGGTGTGTCCAGGGAGTGATTTTATTTCTTCACTGCTGTCTTGGGGTGACTGTATGATGCCTGTATCCCCAAATCGTCTGTTCTGTTGGTGTTGAATATTAAATTCTCCAACTTTTTTTTTGTGAACTGTCTCATCTTTTGATCTTAAAAAATAATGCTCTACTAAGCCTCATCACTTCATAAAGCAGTGTTGAAAAATATAAGATGCTCCTGAAATCAACAGTTGCTAAAATCCACATGCATTTTGCAATGTCTAAAAGCTTCTTTCTCCACAACCTGAAAAAGATGAATTTAAAAACCAAACAAACACATAACCCTGCAGCTCCCCCAAGGTCAACATGTAGTCATTCAACTCAAGCAGCCAGTGCTGCCTGTAAAGAGCAACACACTTTAATATTGCTAGACTCATAATGGAGATCACATTGGTGTCAGTTCTCAAATCAAAGAGAAATAAAGCTCATGTTTCTGTCCCAAGAGAAGGCAACAGGATTTGAAGGGTTCTCAGTCTAGAAGTTTCAAACACAAACATGTCCATGTGCCTGCAAAGTCAGTCTTCTGCATGTATGAACAACCTTTCTCTAGACAGGATAGTGTAGCATAAAACCCTCTGAATGGCAGTTTTTGGCACTACTGAATGTGGTGTAGTTTGTTCAAATCTTTCAGTTAAAAACTATTTCAAAACAGAAAGGAAAGTGGCTACAGGTTACTTAATTGGTTACTAGTGAGGAATATGGCAATTGCTTACCCAAGATAACCATTTGCAGTAAACACTAAGAAGAACTGACTTAGGACTATAATTAAGATTGCAATGGCTTGAAACACATTAGAGAAAGATTTAGACTGAGCATCAAGAAAAAAAATACCAAAAAGCTGCAAGGTGTGTATTCTATGAAATGTTGGGAATGTATTGAGGGAACCTCCACCCATGTCACTTTAAGGTAGGTTACCGAGAAAAGGACACAACTGAGTTACATATTTGTTCTGGACTTTCATTTGCACATCATCTTTAAACTCTGAAGAACATATTTTAAGGAGAGGTCCTGATGAAAGAAATTAAATTTACCAAGCTCTCCTCATTTGGATCTATGTTCTCTGCTTCTTCTCTATGACCCTGTACTTGGAGCACTCACAGAACTAAATCATCCACCCAAACCAGGTCACTTCTTTCTTCCTACCTTCTCTTTAAAAGGAAGGAAAAAAATCAGAGAAATTATGAAGAGATTTTTAACTAGATAAAATCAAGGAAATCTCAAAGTGAAGTAGGTCCTTCTGTTTAAACAGTAGTTAATTCTGTTACTGATTAGAATCACAGTAGTGCCTAGATGTCTTAGCTGAGATGGAGGGGGGGGAATAATGTCACTTTCTTTATACTCTAGATCAAAAAGACAGACAAAGGAGGTATTACTGTCTCTGTATGATAGAAGATGAAACTCAGGGAGGTTAAGTGACTGCCTCACTGATCGGCAGCCTGCCTGTAACAAAGACAGAAAATGAAGCCAAAGCTTCTGGGTTTCAGTTTGGTGCTTCATTCCAAACTCTTTCCCTCTGCCAGGGAGCTTTGTTAGGGTAGGACTCCAAAAAGGTTTGCTGTTATTTCACCAGTGCCTTTCTACCTGTGTAAAGCAGGAGCTACAGTGCTTGGATCAGGCAGGCTTTGTGGCACGAATTGGAGCCAGTTAATGTAGCTGGCTGTGGGTAATTCTTTATGAAATGAGATTGTTGTTCATGTGTGTCATGCAACTGCACTCAAGAGACCTGATTTTGATTGCTTGCATTACCAGCTGGGAAGTCAGAAGTTTGTAATTTTAGAAGCAAAAGGAGAAATGTAATTTCCTGGACTTATATATGATTTTTTTAAAAGCAATTATCCAATGTCTATAGAGTCAACATGTAAACTCAGTGTTAATTCTTTTCTAAGAGGTTAATTGTTATAAGAAAGAAGCTCATATGCAGCAATTGAAATTGAGTGGGTTCATCATGATATTCAGAACCCCACTCCCAAGCTGAACATCTTCTCTCTAATAATCCTCAGCATTTATACAGACAGGAGCATTTCTGAGCTTTGCCAAGAGGCAGGCTAACATCTTTCCTATTTTACGAGCAAGAAAACTGTAGCAAGGAGCTTTCAGCATTTCTAGATACAATGCTGTGCCTTTAAAACTCAAAAGATGCTGCTACCCACTATTGTATTTCATCTCTTTGCCCATATTATTTCCCATTAGACTATTTGTCTCTGATAGTTTGGGATAGCTGTAGATTTGCAGCCAAGGAAAGATTGAAAAAAATAAGACCAGTGAAACTCTGAAACAAAGGACTAGTAGGCTTATTTACTGTCCTTTCTGAAATATAGACATTAATTTTTCATGAGTATAGTAAAGAAGGAATTCGTTTTCTTATATTCCTGAATAGTCTCAATTTACAGATAACTCTTCAACTCTACTTATGTTTTAACTTTAACCAAATTACAGCATTGAATTAAAAAGTCAACTTTTGCTAATAAAAGCATAAAGTTTATCATGAGTGCTCATTCTTTAATATGCTGCCTGAATTAATAAAGAGAATTTCTAGCTTACCATTTAAACGGTATTTCAAATTCTACCACACCCAATTCTCAGTGTAAGGAGACCTCTAGTATAATAGATAATTTGGTAATATCTTTTAAAAACTCCAAACAGGCCAGCAAGCCCCAAAATAGAAAATGCATATGTCCAATGCAAATAATTTCCCACTTGCTTATTCACTTTTACTACCAATTGAAAGGTCTTGGCATTTGCAATGATAGCATTTGTGAGAAAGTTAGTTTTATGATGTAATGTGGGAATTTATTACATATAATTGTAGATTCCTTTTCTGTTAGGTAACTCAGTATTTGCTTTCTTTTCAATTCTTTTATGTATCCCTTGCTTCCCAGAAAGAGCACTTGGGCCACAGATGAGCTCTTTATTTAACTTCAAATTATTTTAATTTAGTCCAGAGTTTCCAAAGATTAATTATTTGGTGTGCTCTATTTCAGATTGCTTCATTTTCAGGAAATTAATGTTCAACATTACTTGGAAGTGAAGGAAAACGAGCAGATCGTTTATAACAGCCTGTCATTAATACCATACACTTATTTTTCTATTCCTAATGACAGGGATTTTAAATCAGCTGTACAAAATTAAGCCCAAACATGCAAACACTTAAGGTATGGTAGTCAGCTCCTCATTTTTTATAAGATTTGGGATTATTCCCAGAAGCATGTGTGTAAATTCATAAATACACATGAGTATCTAAATATCCCCACTAAAAACTTCAAGATTATTCAGTTGCAGTCACACATCTTGTTCAGACCACAGCAAAGCTGGGAGCTGATTGAGTTTCCTGGTACCCACCTTCTCTCCCCAGACTGTCTGTTCAGGCATAATTACATCTGTAATCACTCCCTAACCCCATACACTTTTAATGGCAGGTCATTTCTAGCATGTCTGGAAAGTTCTTTGCACCTTCTGTGGGGCTGTTTGTGTGTGGGTGACAATCCAGGGGATGACTCACTGGATGAAAGTTAAGCATGCAGCTCCTGTCAAAAAACAATAAGAGTTGATTAACTCCCAGCTGAGCTTTTGAAAATATCCAACTTTGCTCTTAGGCCACCCTTCAGCTGAAGATAATGCATAGAGAATGCTACTAGTTGCAGTGGAGCAGAATATTCATCTTAGTTATTAGCTCAGGCAGCATGATATCTCACTTAGCAGCAATAAGCTGTGTTAAAAAAAAAAATAAAAAATCTGGCAGCCCAGAATTAACAGAGTGGGTGAAATACTGTGAGGAGTGAGAGAGGCAGTGGTGGATGTTATGGAAAGACACAGGGTCTGATTATCCAGGCGTTGAGAGGGATGGGGGAAAAAAAAAGAGGGGATGTTCTGCAGCTTAATTAATGGAAAGAGGCTTGTGCATCTGACAGCAGCCCCTCTGCAAGGTGAATTCTTTCATAAAGAGCCTCATTCATGAGTTGCCAAGACATCCACAACCTATTCTTGAATTCACACAAAAATTAAAAGAAAAACAACTGACTGGCTAATTTAGCGACTTGCAGGATGCAGCTGGTGCTACTGTTTTCACAAAAAAAGGCCTTTTCCCTTCCACCTCCTAACCATTCCAGTCTTCCTCCCCACCCCCAGCTATTTTGTATCCTGCTGCACCAGCGAGGAGTGTGACAACTCCTGACTTAGCTGGCACTGTGGGATATCGAATAACAAAGGGGAATAATATCAGGATAACAGAGGGGATCTGGCCAGCGCTAAGGAAACAAGCTCACCACTTGCCCAGGTCCTGCCATCAGCTGAGAAGTAGAACTTCCCTTTTTTTTTTATTTTAATTTTTTTAATTAAATAAACAAAGGGCTTCTTTATGCAGGACAATGCAACTGGCACCTTGATAAATCATCAGCTTTACCTCTCCTGTGTACCTCTGAGAAGACAGTTTGTGTAGTTCTATGCATATGAAGAAGACACTTCACCTTTTCAGCACTGGTATGTTATTACCTTAGTTCTTCCTAGCTTCTACTTCACATTTTCATATTACCTGACACAGAAAAACAAGTCTCTCCCGCCCTCCAAATCCCTTTTCACTCAGATTTTCCTTCCCAAAGGACATTTAATACAAAATCCTTCTGTGCATGACGATAATTTAACAACCAGAGTGAGTCAGGTTGGGAGCCCTAACACAAGCAAGCCAGTGGCAATTTTTAAAGGAGCACTGAGCAGATCTAAAGGTTCCTGAAAGGGTATTTGAAATGATGTGGTGTATTGCCACCTGACTCTGACAGGCCTTCTAGTCCAGCTAACAGAGCTTGAGTTGCTGCAGTACCAGCAGCTATGGGAAGTGACTGAAATAAATTGTTTGTGCAGTCAGAGCTTTATTTAGCAAAGGAACCTCACAACTAATGCTGCCAACAAAGAAAGTAAAGAAAACACCATACAGACACCACTAAAAATCCAGCTGGAGATAGCAGTGTGGTCCTTGACACCAGTCAAACTCCTCTTGATTCAAGCTGCATAAAGAAAAGACTAGAGTGGATGTTGCTCAATTTGCAAGCATTGCAGAGCACACCTAAGGTTTTTCTAAGCCTGGGCTCAGCAATTTCAGAGTTGCTTTGCCACATGGATTATTTCCCAAACTCCCACCCTTAGTGAGAATGTTGGTGGGCCAGGAGATGCTGAGTGGAAGTTCAAAGGGGAAGTACTCCAGCCAGCTCTGCAGTAGGTGAGGGTTTTCACTGTCCACTGAGTTTGAAAAGTGGTTGTTGTGCCTATCAGTCACATTTCTTAGAACTCTAGTGCTGTTGTACACCAAGAGTTGGGTATCATGAGAAGTCTCCAAATTATGTGGCTGGTAGCAGCCTCTCTGGTCATTACTATTTCTTCAGCTTATTAACAGGATTTCTAAAAATATGTAGTGGAAACTGGATGAGAATAGGATTAACAAGAATGTGGTCAAGCTTTCTCCTACCTTTTTCTCTCCATGTTTTCTTGGCAATCTTTGATCAATAAAAAAATGCAACAACTGCAGATCTGGAAATTTTCCCCTGGCTAAAGCTGAACTATAATAGAGTACACCCATATCACAGCTGGAAGTTGTGAGGATTCTTTCAGTGACATTAAGGACTGTCAGAATCCTTTCGTAGCTCAAAGTAACTTTATTTAGCAGAGCTGCCTTTGCTGCCTCTTTTAGTGACTTCTAAGTACAGAGGATGGTCCTCTTTTCATCTGAAGGCCTTAGCAAGTGTGCTACCTGCCTTTTTGGAGAAGCCTCCCTCCTTCTCCCTCCCCCCTGCTTGTCCGGCTGAATCGGGGAAAAAGTTATGTAAGTCATGTTCATTAAAACAGAGACCAAGAGAATATTCCAGCAGTATGGAGAACACAATGAGCTGTTGGGAAGCTGTGAAAGGGATTTGGTGTGAACCTTAAAATGAATCCCCCCTCTCATAAAGTGACAACCCAATATCCCCAAAGGGAACAGCAGGAGGGAAACCTAAACCTGTCGACAAAGTCAACCGGTAATGATTGGAGAGTTAATTACTTTAAAGCTCACAAAGACAAGCTGAGGTGTTAAAATGGCCCCTGCAAACATCAGCATCCTCCCCTTTCACCAGGCTAACTACAAACAGCAGGACAGTAGCAAGAAGGACCTGAGCAGCCCCTGATTGTAGCAGTTTTCACTAGGTCTGAGCAAACTGATCTTTATTCATTTTCAATGTCGTCCTTTATCTCGTCAGCTGCCCTTGTGATTACACTGTAAATGTGTATAAAAACACAAGGCTGCATCAAGTTCAGTGATGCTGGTTGGTAGAGTCCAGCAATATCCCAGCCCTCCTCTTGGGATTAGCCTCGAAAACACCACTCAGCAGCAAAATGCTTCCTGTCATATCAATGCCTTTTACATGGCAAAAGGAGAAACTTAAATCCAGTTCAGCTATAACTAACAATTTACTGTGGAGCCTAGGTGCTAATCCTTTTTTCTCCAGCAAATTTGTTTTGGGTCACACTTTATGTTAAGATTCCATTTGTGAGGTTTAACACAAGATTAGCAGGTGTTTCAATGTAAAGCACATAGAGGTTAAATACATTGGAAGGGTGATTCAGACGATGATGAGCTATTGCTGTAAAAAACCCTATTGACCCATTGGACCCATAACAACTGATTGCCATTTATTAGAACATCTATTAATCACTTACTAAACCTTTATCATGCATAAATAGAACCTCCACATCAAGTACTGTGAGATACTTACATGTGTGTATGAAAGACACCATCAATGTATAAGAGCCACCTGTTTTTTTCCATGTTTGCTTTTAGCCTTTTCCTTTGCACTCCCAAATTCAATTAATCCCATTGCTTCTTTAACATTTAGCATAGTTAATGCAGCAAAAAGACATTTTCCTGCAAAGGTCTCCAATGTGCATTAACAGGCCAGCAGTTTCTTCTCCATTACTAGCACAGGACCTCTGAAACTCCATCTCTTGTGGCCAGAGTGGAGCCCTTAATACCCAGGTGCCCAGATTTTTCCTGAGGCCAACGTCCTCTTCTAACCACTTTGCTTTACACTTTGTATATCTCTGGTTGGAGAACAAGAAAAATAATACTCACTCACCTAACAAAAGTCTTACAGGAACTAGTTCATTAGGGATTGTAAAGTACTTTGATATAGCAGGGTGGTATATTTGCCAGAGTAGAAAGGAACATGTGGGATTTATTATAAACAGTCACTGTCTCCATCCCTGTGGGATGACAGCTGATCTACCACAAACACTTATTTCCAAATTACAGTATTATGCCAATTACAACTCCTGAGTTGAAACTGCTATAGAATTTACCTTATAATCTACTAGTTTCAGGAATTAAAAAGCACCCGAATCAGTAAAATGGCAGCAGGAGACTATTTTACAATATTATTCAATTTTATTAAATGTAATAGATGAGACAGCAAATGATCAGAAAATATGCCCACAGGTTACTCACTTTGTGTGTATATAAATATATGAGTGTATATATTATGATAATCTATAATGTTTAAGTTGGGCTGTGATGCTTTGTGTGCAGCAATGCATATCCTCATACATAAACCAAGAAGCATTCTGCTTGTGTTCAGAGGAGTAGACTTATTTTCATGGATTAATCTTTCAGATTAAATTAAAATTTAAAAGGCTGGGGGAAAAATATCACAAAAAAAATAGAAGAAAAGGCTGTTTTAGTTTAGAAGGAATATGGGGTTGAAGGTTAGGGTTGCAGGAAAGCTGCTGGCAGGTGAGCTAAGCAGAGGAGGTGGTGCAGGTAAAGAGTTTATGCATTCAGCTCATGGGCAGGGCCATGCTCAGGATGACTGTAGAGGCTGGGACAAAACTCACTGCTCTCTTAGGATGACTTTTCTCCCCAGGGTCACTCCTTTCAACAGCATATGCCAGGGGATGCAATTTCCAGGTGACTGTAGTCAAATATGTGGTTATGTGTGGTAATAATAGAAGGAACATCCTGGCTTGGTTGAAGTCATAGGACATTTTGCCAGACTTTGATGGGGGCCAAGATTTTACCCTCCAGCAGCTCCAAAGATAAATAGGGATCTGTCACCATACCAACATGGACAACTACATAATTGTTTCTAAATATGTAACAGCCCCACTAGTTCTAATGGAACTGCATCAGTGATTAAAGCCCTCACAGGGAAATTCTTAATATGGCAGTAATTTCATGCACAGGAATTTTCTTACTGATTTCAAGCAAGTGTTCAAACTCTAATTTGGTGTTCTTTTTTATACACTGATGAATTTGTTCTGCACATGTCTGGGCTTCATTTAAGAAGCAGTCTCCAGTATGTCTTACACCACAGCCATACATACAGCAATTTTCAGATTTTGATTTTGAGAACTGAATTTAACTCAGACCAATCTGAGCCCTTAACTTCTTGCTTTCTCTCACTTGTGTTCCAAAAATAGCAGTGTTAGTGCATTTTTAGTATAATTCTAAGGACTTTTGAGGAGAAACATATGCTTACTACATACTCTACAATGTAGATGTGCAATCATATATATTTTTCCATTGGGGGAGTGTGTGGGGTGAAAATCCCATAAATAAGATTTTTAAAGTATAATAAAAGCAAAGATACTAATAGAAGAAAGTGAAATGCGCCAAAATATTTCTTTCTATAAGAATACATGGGAAAGTTCTTTTGATTTTAGATACTCCTTTTTAATATGAAGGACATGGTTTTAGCAGGTGGAATGGGTGTATTCAGTGTATGAGTGTTTAGACACCTGTTACTCCTCAGGGGAATTAGTTGTACTTCATCCGTTTGTAGGAGTTATGGGAGAGAAATCCCACAAAGTCTGCCCATAAAAACATACTAAGGTGTAAATTTTATTGCTTGCACTAACTTCCTTGATGAGCCTATTACTTTTCCATAGATATTTTTAATACAGGCTTGAGGGTGTTTTCATACAATAAACCAAAAATATTTCTTATCTAGATGACAAACCCAAATACACACAACATATTAGATATTCTCAGTTAGATCCAAAGCATTCCAGGTACTTAGGTCTCTCTGTGTATAACATGCACTATCGGAAACTGAACTGCACTAAATTGCCATGATGTAGCTCTTTTGAAGTTATAATTTCGGAAAATAGTATAATTTACAGTGATAGTGGATCTGAGTTTGCTGGATGATGATTCATGTATAAAGAGGTTCATGTGCTTAATGTCATAGTTTACATAATATCAGGTACACCTGTAAATGTCAAGATCCATAGGAGTCTCTCTGCAAAGAAAAGGCTCTTGAATATGTTAAAAACTGGAACACAACACTCAATGACATATCATCCTATAAAATTTATTTTTAGGAAAAGAGTTAAATTGAGAAGAACGAATGGGTTTATTTAAACCAGAGACTTTTATGATTTTTCTCTGTGCTATTACTTATGTCCTCATGACACACTCATATGTTCAAAATGGCCAAACAGATTATCAAGTTTTCTCCAGTGTTTTGTTTCCTGAACTGGGATGTGGCCATGCCAAGTTTCAGTTTCAAGAAATTATTTTTATGTTTTTACCACTAACCATGTTTTAAATTTCCCGGAAAGAAAAAAAAGTTTCTGATGGAAATGTTGACACAACATTCAGAATAGTGTTGCAAATGTGACGCTGTGCTACAAATTGTGCTGAAATGATTTATAACATTTCCAATAACTTAAATACTATTTTAAATCACAGCCAGGTCCTGCATATATATGAACCTTGACGGATTCTCCAACAAGTATTAGGTCACTACACATTTAAATTTCCCTCTTTATGTTTAAAAGGCTGCATCTGGCAGTTAAAAGACTTAAACCTCAGTCAATGGTTGTGGTGTGATAGATACATGCTGGAATATTATTTTCACCCAGTAGCTTTCTGTAAGTAGGTCATACAATTTTACAGTGCTCTGAAACATCACCAAAGAGCTTCCTTACAGTATCTCCAGCAACTGACTCTGAAAGAAGTTGCACTAAACCTTGATGCTTTTTTTTTATTATGGAAACTTTGTTTCCTTACCAGTCTACATGCAGTACATCATCCAGGGAAGACCTTCATAATTTATTGTAGAGGTCATTTTGCACCCACTCTTAAGGAGATTTTTTTATAATTTTACTTTTATATTTTATTCTTCAGCACCAGATATTTTTAGAAAATCTTGCAGACAGACATCCAACACAACATATCATCCACAAGATGTGGAAAAGAGGACGTTGTGGAGATCTCTGGAACAGTCATGTTTCAAGTTTGGGAAGATGGGGAATGTCTAGCTGTGCCTGCTTGAGTAGATGCTCAGGTAGGTAGAGTGCCTTTCCCTCCCTTGTGAGGTACCCTGTGGGATGTATCCCATGGTATTTTGTCATGCCATGCTTGGGTGAAAAGCGATGTTTGCTGGCCATAGGTGAGAAAATCATCACAAGGAGTACTAAAACTCAGGAGTAGGACTCAATAGTTCTGATGGGTCCCTGTGATTTTCCATGATTACTGAAAACTTTGACATGGTTGAGAGGCCTTTGGCAGCACCGGTCAAGGCAGCGTGGAGAAAACCGAGCTTTAAGCCCGCCCATGTTATCACCTTGTTCTTTAAAACACATTCCTCCGAACATCTTGTTACATGTACAAACTCAACGGGAGGACAACATCTGTGATTTGTTCGCGCTGCTCCATCCCTCGGACTCATTGTGGTAGGCTCAAGCACAGCCCTCTCGGCCCGGCCCGGGGGATGCTGGAGCCCCAAAGGCTGCGCTGCTTCCATCGGGACAGCTCAGCTCAGCTCAGCTCAGCTCAGCTCGCCCCGTGCAGGACGGGAAGCCCAGCGCGACCCCCGAGGGCGGGCGAGGGCCCCCGGGAGGCGCCGGTGGCCGCTTCCCGCAGCCGCCTTCCCGCCCAGGGGACGCGCCGCCCCCCAAACTTTCTCGCCTTTCCCCCTTTCTCTCTCTCGTTTTTTTTTTTTTT